>CM019148.1:303296221-303484166 GCA_009733165.1 Naja naja
TTATTTTAAAAATATGAATACATATCCTGGTTTTGCATTAAGTTCTGACAATTCCAATTGCACATTATTATTATTCTTTGTACTTTAACTAATTTAGCTAGGTTTTAAAATTCTAATATTTTCATTATATACATTTTGTCTTTTATCTTTTTTTAGTTTCTTTAATCATGATTCTCCGATCAAATAATTTGAATGAAAAACAGATCTAAAAAAGAGTAAATAAATAAATAAATCTGCTCTGGATGCATCAGAACAGAATTGGGTGAAGGGAAGCACACAAAGGGAAGCATGTTTATTTCAGGTTGTAAATAGCATAGACAAGCATGTTAAACAGTTAACTGTGTACTTTTATTATAATTCCTTTCTTTTCCTGATCCCCTTTTCTGCGACTACAAATAAGCATTTTCATTACAGTGTTACATCTTGAAAAGTTATTTCCAAATATGAATTCCAAGAATAATTAAAATGAATGTAACTTGCAATAGATTCATCTACAAGGCCTTTCAGTTAAATGATGACTATACAGTACAGGTAGTTCTTGACTTACAACAGTTCATTTAGTGACTGTTTGAAGTTACAGTGGGATTGAAAAAAGTGACTTATGACCGTTTGTCATAGTTATGACCATTGCAGCATCCCTGTGGTCATGTCATCAAAATGTGGATGCTTGGCAACTGGTGCATGTTTTGATGGTTGCAGTGTCCTGGAGTCGTGTGATCATCTTCTGACAAGCAATCAAATGGGGATGCCAGATTCATGTAACAACCATGTTACTAACTTAAAAATTTCAGAGATTCATTTAACAACTGTGGCAAGAAGTCGTAAAATAGGGCAAAACTCTCTTCACAAATGTTTCACTTAACAACAGAAATGTTGGGCTCAGTTTTGGTTGTAAGTCGAGAACTATCTGTAATTGGTAAATGCTGAGGAAATTTTAGTGAAGTAGATCATATTTTAGTGTGTTTTGACAAGGTTTGCACTGCAATTCATCCTAACAGTTAAGTATCAAATTCTGATCTTAACTAAGCTGATAAAAAAGTTCTTCCACACCTTGCCTAATTCATCAGCTATAATTTGCTATAATTGCTGATTTAGAGAAATCAGGAAGTAAAAAGAGCAATAGTACAGGAGACCATGTCATGGTCCTATTAACATTTATTTATGTTTACGGTATGGCTGCAAAATAAAACCACCTTCTGTCCTCTCAAATTTCAGGACATTGCTGTTTTTAAATGTTTCACATTCCAGTGTCTTGATTCAAACACTAAGCAGTAGTTCAACATTACAAGGAAAAAACACAGCCTCTTACTGGGCTCTCACTCTCTTGCAGTCCTTTTTTCCCTTCTAGAACAGCCACAATTTGACCAAGAAGTTCTACTTCCACTGAACATTATAAAATACAGTTAATTTCAATCTTACAAATTATATGTAGTGAAAACAAGCCAGCTTCATAAATGTTCATTTAGAACAGAGGTCCCCAAACTTGGCAACTTTAAGACTTGTGGACTTCAACTCCCAGAATTCTCCAACTGGCTGGAGAATTCTGGGAGTTGAAGTCCACAAATCTTAAAGTTGCCTAGTTTGGGGACCCCTGATTTAGAAACTTGTTAATTTTTTTTTGAGATTAACCAATTTATCTGCGCTCAGATTACAAATTCTAAATTTCTTCTTAGAAGTACACAAGAACATAGGAAACATAGAAGAACACACAAACTCGAAGAAGGGAGACTAGGCTTAGTCTCTGTGTTAAATGAAAAGTATACCAAATACAAGTAGTCCTCCACTTACAACAGCTCATTTAGTGACCGTTCAACACTGAAAAGTGACTTATGACTGTTTTTCACATTTACAACCGTTGCAGCTTCCCCACAGTCATGTGAACAAAATTTAAATGTTTGGCAACTTTTTGGCATATGGTTGCAGTGTCCAGAGGCCATGTGATCACACAGCAAACTTCTAACAAACAAAGTCAATGGGAAAGCCAGATTCCCTTAACAACCATGTTACTAACAGTTGCAGTGATTCATTTAACAACTGGCAAGAAAGGTAATAAAATGGGGTAAAATTCACTTAACAAATGTCTCGCTTAGCAACAGAAATTTTGGGCTCAATTGTGGTCGTAAATTGAGGACTACCTGTACAGACAATTGCTGGTTAAACTCCTTAAGATACTTCACATTTTGAAACCAATTTGTTGACAAAGCCACAGTAATCAGCTCTGAAAAAACCACTAAGAGTCTAAAAAGCAAAACAATCATATCTTATTAATATTATGAATGAATGCAAAATTGTAAACAAAGCAAATGTGGTATAGCCAGTAATGTAGGGAAAATATTTTGTAACAACAAACACATTGAGACTCTAGAAAGAGTGGAAAGAAGAGCAACCAAGATGATTAGAGGACTAGAGCAGGGGTCACCAACTTTTTGGACCTCAGGGACCACCAAACTCATAACTTTAAATCCCGCGGACCACTAATATGAATTCTGTCTGCAGGAAAATTCCCCACCCCGTTTTCCTACTGATTGATCATTCTTTATTTGGGATCACAAGATACTGTCTCCAGTTCCGTTCTCAGGGAGGGAGGGAGGGAGGGAGGGACTCTTTTGGCTTCATGCAAGGAAAGCAGCAGAAGCAACGGAAGTCTTTCTTTCTCTCCCCCAAACTCTGCCAGAAATGAGTCTTTGTGAGACTTGTTGCACCAGTGCAGCCTCTTAGAGCAGGATGCCTTGCAGGGTCCCAAAGACTCATTTCTGGCAGAGTTTGGGGGGGGGGAGAAAGAAAGACTTTTGCTGCTTTCCTTGCATGCAGCCAAACGCAGAAGAAGAAAGAAGTGGAAAGCAGCAGCCCAGTGGCCAGGCCAGGCATGTGGTGCAAGCTCCCCCCTCCCCTCACTACCTTGTGTTGTTCGCAATACAAGCGATGCATGCTGCTGGATTAATCGCTTTGGGGGGTGCTTTGGGGGTGACATTTCTTGCGGACCACCAAAATTTTCTCACAGACCACCAGTGGTCCTGGCCCACTGGTTGGATTAGAGGATAAAACATACAATGAACATTTGCAGGAATTGGGTAATTCTAGTCATGAAGAGAAGGGTTAGGGGTGACTTGATTGCAGTCTTCTAATAATATGAGGGGCTCCACATATTCACCATAGCACCTAAGGGCAGAACAAGAAGTAACAGATGGAAATTTATCAAAGAATGATCCAATCTAAAACTAAGGAAAAATTTCCTGGCAATGAGAACAATTAATCAGTGGTATGGCTTGCCTCCAGAAGCTGTGGGTTCTCTATCACTGGAGGTTTTAAATAAAATATTAGACAGCCATTTGTCCGGAATGGTATAGAGTCTCCTACCTGAGCAGAAGATTGGATTAGAAGATCTTCAAGGTCTCCTCCAGTTGTTATTGTTTACATTTTACATCTTTCAAAATGGTACAATGAAACTACAAAAGTTCAATTTGATGCTAATGAATCCATTAAAAAAATTTTTTTAATCTTAATAACTAGCCATACCGTAATTTGTTATATGACTCCAGCTATTGTTTGTAAACCACAATTTATGGTTTAATAAGTTCTCTGAACTCTGTGATAAAAGTAAAGAAAATAAATGAATCCAGATAAACATTTATATAGAAAGGAACCTCCCGAAAGAAGTCTACATTAAATGGAATGGTGCCAGGCATGGGATACAGGGAAGGAAAGCACTTTGAAAGTAGTTCATTCTATTCAGCCAGCTTCCCCAATGCACTGGCAATGAACCAGCAGAGAAAAGGGGTAACAATCACATTCCATCTGTTCCTTTCTTAGTTGTTAAACCAGATAAAAGCCAATATATTTTATTTCTTGAACTGCATCTTCAAAAGAAAAAGCACATCTGAAATATTTATGCAAAACCAAAACAGCACATATACAAGCAGAAACAGCAATAGCCAGCCATATTAAAATGTTACATTTTTTAAAAAACCAGTATTTTCCAAAAACGTATTATGTAACTTTGTATTACCTAAGTTAAATAAACCAAATTACAAGAATCAGATACACACACACACTTTGATGGGCTCATTAAAAAAAATTGAACATGCCGCACAGCACTATCGGATTCTATTCAAAACTGGCCTTTTCCACTAGTAAAACAAAGTGACATATCATCTGTTCTAGTCAACGTAATGGTGTTCCACTAAAATATAAAATAAGCCACTTGAACTGATGAGCATAATTTGAAGTCCATGTAGAATATTTTATACCTAATTTTGGAAAAAAAGAAATGACTATCCCTACTACAGCTTTGAACATACCAAATTGATAACTCAAAGGCTGACATTCATTTCATAAAATCATTTTTCCATAGAATATTTGTATAGATATAATGAATAGGGAAAACAGGAAATTATGCATTAAAATCTACAGAGACAAAACTGAATGACCTTGTATCAGTCACTGATTGAATCTGCCCTTTGCACTGAATTTAATTTGCCACAAATACACCAGAATCTCTGCATGTCACTTAGGCCTTATTTTGCTTCAGTCTTTGAACATAAACATTTATTTCAAAGCACATCTATTAAGGTTGACTTTGGGCAGTGAACCTTAGGGTTTGTGGAATGTTGTTACATTTTATCAGAATTACCAAAGAGCCAATCGTGTTAATTATTTCTATCGTACATCATTCATAGGAACCACTAATATTACAAGATCATAGTAGTAGTAACAGGACTCAATAAAATATTTTTAATGTTTGAAATATAGATTTTACTTTTTCTACACACTTAAGTAGATTTAGCAGCCATCCGGGAGTTTTGCAGTCTAGATTCAGCACCCTATTAGACTTTTGGTTCACCTTTGCAGGGTTTTTCAACTAGTCATCCTAGAAAAGTCACCTGCTCCCAAAGACAGTTTGTAGACTGTCTGTCTCTCCAGGAATTGTTTCCTCCCTGGTTGCACACGTTTACTTATGGATAACTTGATCACAAGGCTTAGGGCACAAGGTCTCTTTCCTAAATGGGCACGATACACCAAATGATTAAAAACGGAGCAAACAGTGGAGTGTGAAATTGTGCTTTTAGACTGGAAGCCCTCCGTTTATTGTGGCTCAGAGGCTCCTGCAGCCCTACCTTTAAAGCAGCGCAGAGCTCTGGCCTGAGGGGGTGGGACACGCGCTTCCCACGCAGTTAAACTGCCCCCCACACGCGGCTGAGTCAACAAAGGGGGCGTTTGGCGGGGAAAAGCAACGGCGGGAAAACCAGCGTTGGGGGGGGGCTGGGACCCGAAGGCCCGAAAAGGGCAGAAGCGCGAGTTCAGAGACCCAGCGGCCGCCCAAGCGAACGACAGGCACGTTACCCTCCCCGAAGGCCACCGGGTGCCATCGTCCCGCGCAAGCGAGGGGTTGGCAGCGGGAGCGCAGACTCAGCTCCGGGCTCCGCACGCGACGGCGCCTCGAAAAGCGTCGCTCCGCGTGTAGCGCGAGGAGCCTCCCTGACACGCGAGGCGCCGCGCGGCTCCCGCCCGTTCCCGCTCCTCCCCCCCCTTCGAGGGCTTCGACACGACGCTCATGGCCGACGCGGGGAAACGGGTGTTAATTTTCTCAGCTGGCAGCCCTGAGAGAGCAGGAGGTATGCGAGACACGCGGAAAGTTGCGCGCGATTCGCTCCTCGGTGGAAGGAAAGCAGAGGAAAGTTCTCTCCCGCCCTTCCCTTCCTCTCCCCTCCCCCACACGCCCACACACATTTAGGCCCGGTGTCCGCCGCCCCCCGTCCGCTTTTACCGTGCGATCGCGAGTGGGACGATGTAACCCCCTCCCCCTTCCTGCTATATTCACAGCCAAATCGTGTTACCCGATGGAGAGAAACGTGCGCACGCACCCATGTGACGTCGTCGGCGCGCCTAGAGGGGCGCAGGCGCAGTACTAGCCCGCGCGAGACACCTCCTCTTCGCCTGCAGCTTGTCACGTGCTCTTGGTGGCGCCCGTCTTCTTTCCCCCACCCCACCATCTCTTTCCTCTCTCTTTCTCCCCCCCACCCCGACTTGTTTTCCCTCGTTTGCCTCGCGCTTGCCGGTTTCGCTTAGTTGCGGACAGTTCGCAAGGCTCGACCGTGGCGGGGGAATGGGGGTCTCCGGCCGCCACCAAATGCAGGGACTCGCCTTGCAAAGGAAGGGAGAGGATATGGGAGGAGCCCGTTTGACATTTCTCGTGCTTAAAGCGCCACATTGCCGCTTTGCTTCCCTGCTTCGCGTTTACTCGAAGCGCTCGGGCGCGCCGAAATTTCTCCGCCCAATGCATTTCCAGCCCCGGGTCCAGGGTTTGTGGACTACGCTCCGGGAGCGGTTCAACATTCCCGGAGCGTTATGGGAAAGCGTGGAAGAGGGTGTATTCCTCTTCCCAAAGGTGGACGCGGGGAGGGAAGGCGGGAAGGAAGCCTCACACGAGTCTCCGTCCTTGGCGCCTCCTGCTCCTTTTGTTGCGAAGAACCTTGAGCAAATAAATAAATAAAAATAAAAGCCAACCGTCATCCCCCTTCGCACGTCTGTACGCGCCTTCTCCTTTTCAATCCAGCGAAGTAAGGCCGTGTCCTTCAGCGTTCATCGCCGGGCCCAAGGACTGCTCGAGGCTCCCTTCTAACCTAACACTTTTGTTTTCACTTCTTTAAAGAAGTACAGTGTAATCAGTACTATATCCCAAGGTTGCTTTTTCAAGACGTTTGGCTTCTCATCCAAGAAGCTGATAGAGCTCTTTGAAGAAGCTTCTTGGATGAGAAGCGAATTGTATTCAAAGAAAAACCAGAAAGTCCAGTTGCCTCTTGGAAAAAAGTGCCTTTGGGACAACCATGACCTGGATGACTGAGAATCTCCATAGACATTTATCAATTTCTAGATTCTATCATATCACAACACCTAAAATGGACACCTAACATCAAAAATGTCATCAAAAAAAGCACAACAAAGAATGTTCTTTCTGTGCCTACTCAGAAAGCTCAAACTGCCCAAGGAATTGTTGATAGAGTTCTACAGAGGAATTATTGAGTCTGTCATCTGCATCTCTATAACTTGTCTGGTTTGGTTCTGCAACCCAACAAGTCAGACACAGACTTCAGAGAATAATTAGGACTACAGAAAAAACAATTACTACCAACCTCCCTTCAATCAAGGACCTGTATAGTGCACGAGTCAAAAAGAGGGCTGTGAAAATATTTACAGACCCCTCACATCCCAGACCTAAACTGTTTCAACTCCTACCCTCAAAACGCTATAGAGCACTGCACACCAGAACGACTAAACACAAGGACAGTTTTTCCCCCGAACACCATCATTCTGCTAAACAAATAATTCCCTCAACACTCTCAAACTATTTACTAAGTCTGCATTACTATTACTATTAATCCTCCCATCCTTCCTTTCACCCATCTCCTCCCACTTAGGACTGTATGACTATAACCTTGTTGCTTGTATCCTAATTGTTTTTATTGACTGTTTCCTAGTATGATTTGATTGCTTATTGCACCCTATGACTATTATTGTTGTACCTTATGATTCTTGACTCTTGATGAATGTATCTTTTCTTTTATGTACACTGAGAGCATATGCACCAAGACAAATTCCTTGTGTGTCCAATCACACTTGGCCAATAAAGAATTCTATTATCTATTTTCAATAATCAGTACTATGTTTTCCTTGTTTGTCTATAACTTACTTTTTCAGCGATGGAAATTACAAAATGGGGTAAATTATTCAAAGTTACCTTTTAACTCCTTTAATTGTAAAATGAAAGATTAAAGCAATGACCAAACTTGTGGGTGGTTTACAGCCATGGTTTAACAGTGGTTTATGAAATAAGCCACTGTTCAAGTTCACATTGATACCCATGGTTTGTTGACTAAGTCAATATGTAGTCTGGTTCAGTCAGCTAATGTGGTCAAATATCCTTACTTGTTGGGATCTTGGTCATACAATAATTCTTTTATAGTTCTTCTTCATGATATGATGGCTTTCTACTCTTTTGGCCAGATTAGTAATATATTTTATATAAAATCACTTACAACTAATCAGAAATTATTTTGTTTCCAGAGAAGAATCAATGCCGGATCTTCACTGTCATCTTTATGCCTACTGTTTTATTTATTTATTTATTGGATTTCTAAGCCGCCCCATCTCCCCAAGGACTCGGGGCAGCGTACAGTAAAACAATATAAATATACAATCAAAAAAAGTTTTACTGAATATTATCTTGTGATAGGCTTGGCATATAAGCTAGGTCCATCAGAAGTTGGTTAACATGTTTATTCTCTCATCCATTTTTGACACAAAATAGTAGGGAAGAGCTTTTCTGTAACATTGAGGTTGCTGCAACTACTTTGTTTATGTGTACACATATGGTCAAATAAAGGAGGTAGAACAGAAGTTGTCTTTGTGGCTTCAGTTACAATATTGCCATTTTCTAAAATCAAACTGATAGTTCAATGAGCTTTTAACCAGGAAATTGTGAGTTCTAGTCCCACTTTTGGCATGAAAGCTGGTTGAGTGACTTTGGCCTATAACTCTCTTTCAACCCTACTCTCCTTACAGGCAATTGTGGGGCAGATGGGAGTGGGAAACAGAATTAGGTATGTTGGCTGCCTTGAGTTATTTATAAAAATAATAAAGGTGTGATAATTAAAAAAAACAATTTAAAATCTAAACAGGAGTCAGTAGATACAAAATTGGCTTTTCTTTAGCTGGAGCTGTCTATAGTTTCTTCAGTTTTCTAGTTCAGGGTAAGTATGAGAGGAGTACCTGGTATAATAAGGTATGTTGTAGGAACTTATCTTTTGACATTCCATTTATAAGAATGTAGATTCTTACATTTTTTCTCTTCAACTTGAGAGTTCAGATGCTCTTCTCTGCAAAAAATGTGATTGCCTTATTTGCAATAGCATGTTATATGAATCAAGCCATAGAGTCAGCATAAATAACTTGAGGAGTCCTTGGTGCTCTCTGAGCTTGCTTGTTTTCTTGCAGCTGTTTCATTATCCAAAATAGATAACATCATAGCACTGATGTTATTTGGATAATGAAAGGTCTGCAAGAAAACAAGCTCAGAGAACACCAAAAGCCTTCATTTTAACCCTAGCTACAAATACTCTCCTTTATTGGTATCATAAATCATTTATTAGACTTTGTCAAGGGACAAAACATTTTGTTCTCCTTGTCTTTTATTTCCTTTTTTAAAATTCAATAATTTACAGCTTAAATTGTGTTGATAATTGGAACAATCTTCAAATCTGCAATCGTGTGGTAATATAATCCTTGGAATTGCCCTTTTTTGGCAATGGAATGGGCCCTGGTCATTTCCCTTCCTGTGACACAAGGGTTGTGGTTTTTTTGTGGCTTCTTTACTTTATTTTTTTATCTAATTTGCCACCCATCTCACTGTCAGACCACTCTGGATGGCTTACAATATTAAGATAAAACTCAGGGTATGGGGGTGGGGGTGTAAAATCACAATAAAGTCATAAATTCTTATATGTTGTGTGTTCAGCTACTGTTTCAATGATGATCATTTGAATTTTTGTCACCATACAGGTGAAACTCAAAAATTAGAATATCGTGCAAAAGTTCATTTATTTCAGTAATGCAACTTAAAAGGTGAAACTAATATATGAGATAGACTCATTACATGCAAAGCAAGATAGTTCAAGTTCAAGCTGTGATTTGTCATAATTGTGATGATTATGGCTTACAGCTCTTGAAAACCCCAAATCCACAATCTCAGAAAATTAGAATATTGTGAAAAGGTGCAATATTCTAGGCTCAAAGTGTCCCACTCTAATCAGCTAATTAAGGCATAATACCTGCAAAGGGTTCCTGAGCCTTTAAACAGTCTCTCAGTCTGGTTCAGTAGGAATCACAATCATGGGAAAGACTGCTAACCTGACAGTTGTCAGTTGCTGACAGTTGCTGACCATCATTCACACTCTCCATTAGGAGGGAAAGCCTCAAAAGATAATTGCAAAAGAAGTTAGATGTTCCCAAAGTGCTGCATCAAAGCACATTAATAAAAAGTTATGTGGAAGGGAAAATTGTGGAAGAAAAAGGTGCACAGGCAGCAGGGATGACCGCAGCCTGGAGAGGATTGTCAGGAAAAGGCCATTCAAAAGTGTTGGGGACTTTCACAAGGAGTGGACTGAGGCTGGGGTCAGTGCATCAAGAGTCACCACACATAGATGGATCCTGGACATGGGCTTCAAATGTCATCAGAAGCGTCTTACCTGGGCTAAAGAAAAACAGACCTGATCTGTTGCTCATTGGTCCAAAGTCCTCTTTTCTGATGAGAGCAACTTTTGCATCTCATTTGGTACCCAAGGACCCAGAGCCTGGAGGAAGAATGGAGAGGCACACACTGCAAGATGCTTGATGTCCAGTGTGAAGTTTCCACAGTCTGTTGATCTGGGAAGCCATGTCATCTGCTGGTGTTGGTCCACTGCACTTCATTAAGTCCAGGGTCAATTCAGCCGTCTACCAGGAGATTTTGGAGCACTTCATGCTTCCTTCCGCAGATGAGCTTTATGGGGATGCTGACTTCATTTTCCAGCAGGACTTGGCACCTGCCCACACTGCCAAAAGCACCATACCTGGTTCAATGACCATGGGATTACTGTGCTTGATTGGCCAGCAAATTCACCTGACCTGTACCCCATAGAGAATCTATGGGGCATTATAAGAGAAAGATGAGAGACATGAGACCGAACAATGCAGAAGAGCTGAAGGCTGCTATTGAAGCATCCTGGTCTTCCATAATACCTCAGCAGTGCCACAGGCTGATAGCTTCCATGCCATGCCGCATTGAGGCAGTAATTGCTGCAAAAGGGGCCCAAACCAAGTATTGAGTACATATGCATGCTTATACTTTTCAGAGATCCGATATTGTTCTATGTACAATCCTTGTTTTATTGATTTCATGTAATCTAATTTTCTGAGATTGTGGATTTGGGGTTTTCCTGAGCTATAAGCCATAATCATCACAGTTATGACAAATCACGGCTTGAACTATCTTGCTTTGCATGTAATGAGTCTATCTCATTTATTAGTTTCACCTTTTAAGTTGCATTACTGAAATAAACAAACTTTTGCATGATACTCCCATGTTACACCCCTCCTGCGTGCGCTGCATTGGTTACCGGTTGCCCTCCGGGTAAGATTCAAGGTGCTGGTGCTGACCTATAAAGCCCTGCATGGCTTAGGACCGGGATACTTGAGGGAGACCCTGCTGCCCATAATGGCTTCCCAACGTCCGTCCGCTCTCACAGACAGGACCTCCTTGGGGTGCCATCAGCCAGACAATGTCGGCTGATGACCCCCAGGGGTAGGGCCTTCTCTGTGGAGCACCACCCTATGGAACCAGCTGCCCCTGGAGCTTCAGGTGACTCCCGACCTCCAGTCCTTCTGGCGGGGCCTGAAAACATGGTTGTTCCAACTTGCCTACCTGGACTGAGGAGGGGGATGGGGGTTTTAATTGAACAGTGTTATTTTAATTCAGATTATTGGGTTTCATGTTTAATCTCTTTTTAAATTGTATAGTATTTATAATTGTATATGATTGTACGCCACCCCGAGTTTTTCGGGAGATGGGGCGGCATAGAAATCCAATAATAATAATAATATAATATAATAATAATATTATTATTATTATTATTATTATTATTATTATTTTTCGAGTTTCACCTGTACATCGAGCAATGTCTATTTTTCATCTAAGTTACATACTTGGAAGGAATTTTGATGATGTCAAATTTTGGTGGTGGTGCATAGGCCATAATCTGATTATGGTGCACTTTATTTGGTGAGGGCCAAGGGTATAATCAGCACTTTGCTGTTTGAACCAGATATTCATGATTCAAAATCAATTTTCATAGCAAAATTGAGCCAAATAATTGCCTGCACTGTTCTTCCCAAATCCAAAGCTGCCAGTGATGCCTCTTCTGCTTGGCTGCCAGCTTTTGCATTGAAATCACACAGTATGTAAACAATGTATTGTTTTGAGATGTTCTCCAGAGGTTTTTTTTATGCTGGCATAGAAACCCCCTATTTCAAGCTTTGTGACATCAGTAATGGATAACTGTGATTTTGAGGAGTTTGGTTCAGATTCAGATGGCCATAATGTGATTATTAACTGTCAATAAACTTTCCACTGCTTGGGCAAATTTATTGCTTTCGATAAATGCTACTCCATTTGTTTTCCTGGTGTTATGTAATAAATAGTGAATTCCTCAGATGGCAAATATCCATTTTCTATCCAGTGTATCCCAGTGGTGCCAAGGAGGTTGATTTTCAACCTGACCATCTCCTATTGGATGGTATGCAATTTACCCTGCTCATTTGTCAGACATTCCACATTACTATCCAATCTGCCTTTGTGTAGCGCAGACTCTTGCTTTCACCAATGGCTGCATTAGCATTTGGGACTCCTGCTAGATTTGCCCCAGGTATGCCATTAATGTTTGATTGCTCACTAGAGATCCTTGTGCTTCTCCAATAGCTTCTTGGGTACCTTTGGGCCTGGGAGGTCCTATTGTTGGGCACCATACCTGATTTATTTGAGAGCTTTCCCATAAAATTTTCTTGGCAAGGTTTTTTACAAGGTAGTTCATCAGATTTTACCTCAACCTTCCCCATTTATCTGAGCTTAGGACCACTATACATGTTTATTAATATGTTTAGAAAAATGGAAATAATAAGTCTTCACACATTTGTGGCATTCTGTTACAAATTTCTTTTGTTCCAAACAGTTTTCCCATACTCTTCTTTGTTTCCTCTTTCTTTTTATTAAACTGCTACACTATACTTCCTTTTCCTGGATAATTATCAAATGCATAAATGCTCTCTATATCACAAGATAATAGTTCAACATTTGGCAGATATGTTCAGAAGAATTATATCTAGGGTAGTAGTATGTAGCATGAGAGCTTAAGCTGGTAAACATGCTAGTCTATGAAGAGTTGAAGAACAGACATTTAAAAAAACATTATGAAGATTGATTTTAGGCAATAGTATTTTCAGCCAGTTTTCAAAATATGTCATAGTTTAATTTAAGAGGTCTTTAAGCAATGTAAGACGCGTCTGGAGCATTTACTGAAAACTATGCCTTGCCTTCAGCAAACTGTAACAGAATGTTCTTTCTTGATCATCACTATAGCAATTTGCCAGACAGCCACCACTTCTTTTAATTCCCAACTGCTCTTCCTCAGAGCTGTGTGAATGCAATTTCCTCCAGTTTGTGGGACAACACAAAAATATCCTAGCAGACTTTGTCTCATCCTCATTGTTGAGGTAGAATAATGCCCTGTTCTGAAACCTGTACCATCTCAGCACTGAGACTGGGGAATTGTTGTCCTCACCAATTTAGTATGGGATAATTTAAGGAAAGGGCTTTTTCATGCAGAGAGTGAAGTTATCACCTTCCAATTCGGTGGATCAGACATTTCCCTCCAATAAAACAATGTTATCTTGTTTTACTAAGTAGTATCAACCCTCAATCCCCACCAGCATTTTTATTTTTGTTTATATCCTGCCTTCATTGTTTTTATAAATACTGTAACTCAAACATATCCAACAATGCTTCCTCCTATTTTCCCACAGCAGCAACCTTGTGAGTGGGTTGGGCTGAAAGAAAGTGACTGGCCCAAGGTCATTCAGCTGGCTTTCATAGCTAAGGGGGCACTTGAACTCACAGCCACTTGCTTTCTAGCCTACTTCAAGCACTAGATAATTTATTTGCTGCCCATCTTGCAGTTCAGGCAATTCTGAGTGGCTTACATCAAGATAAAACATTCAACGATTTAAAAAACTCCCTTTTTATGACCTTGTAATCTCTTAATTCGGGGTAGAGCGAGGGAGACTGGATGGAGCTGAGTGTTTGCTGGCCAGATGTTCTTCCTGACATCATGTAGAGTTCACAGCAGTTATTTTTTCTTTGCGCCCTAGGAGAGAAACATCTAGGATTGAACTCTCAACTTTCTGAGTGGGAAGTAAGTGTCTTCACCATCACACCACTCAAAACAAAAATTCAATGATTATAAATATAAAAACAAATTAAAATTACAAAAATTGAAACAAAAGATGAGAGTTGGGAGTGAAAAGGTAGGGTGCCTTCTCTGTTAGTGACTAACCGCCTCTAGCCAATAGCTTCTCCTTTAGGACCCCATGCCAGACAGCATAGCCAGGTTTTAAGGCCTATCCTGAAGGCTAGAAATAGGGGGCAGATCTTATTCTCTGTGGCAAGATGTTCCCAAGGGCGGGAACCATGTCAGAAAAGGCTCTTCTGGATTACACCAGCCGTAAGCTTCAAGAGGTATTAGATGTGTCCTTCTATGTGAATTTGCATGAGCATTTACTTTGTTCTACTTAGTTTTCCAATATAATTAACAGTATTAAATTTACCCTTTATATTTATTTGGTTTTCTCTATCTAATAATTTTTGACTTGGAAATTTGTGAGTTTGTAAATTTCCATAGGGACTTTCCTGGATTAGAAAACAATTTAGAAATAATCTAATGAATAAATAAAAGACCCACAGATAAAATGTAATCTAGAATACTGTACAAAGATTAATAAAATATGAAGTATATGTATTTTATAGCTTTAATTTATATTCATCTGGTTATGGTTCAAAATCTGGGATAAGATTTAGGACTACAATTTAGGACTAGAATTGAGCCCAGGATTTTGGTCATAAATCATTGCAATTGTTAAGCAAGGTGCCCACCTGTCTCGTTCAATGTCCACATCCCAGCTCTCCCCATCGCAGTCATTAAGCAGAGCATGGGATGCCTCAAGGTGGGGGAGACCTGGGGAGGCTTGGCCCAGGCCGGTACTGAAGCACTCCCCAGCCCCAGCTCACACATGCTTTGCGCCACTCCGAGGCACCCTTGCACTGCTTCCCACCCCACTGGATCCCATAGCCTTGGGCCTTTTCTCCACTGTAAGAAACTGACATAGTGTTTCACACCCACCTCTTTATGTCTTGCTCTACTTATCTCTTCCAAACATTGCCTTTCCAAAAGAGTACGCAGCTGATGCTTTCCTACAGAGGCCCACTTGCACCATTCTGGAAGTGGTCACCATTCTCTCAATTTCTCAGAATGGCGGAGTGCACACATTTTGAATGAACAACTTGGAAAATCACATTCTTCTGAGTGGTTATGAGAATGGCATCCACTTCCAGACTGGTCCCCACTTACTTTCTTTCTTTCTCTCTCTCTCTCTCTCTCTCTCTTTATTTATTTATTTATTATGGATTTATATGCCCTATCTCCCAAAGGACTCAGGCTGCTCACAATAATAAAAGAAAAGAATACAAAATTTAAAATTTAAAAATGATTAAATCGAAATCCCAATTCTAGTTAAAAACGCCAATGGCCAATACTGCTAATAAAACAATAACCCCCCCTCAGTCCAGGTCGGCCTGTTGAAAGAGCCATGTTTTCAGGTCACTATGGAAGGATCGAAGGTCAGGGGCATCCAGCTCAAGGGCAGCTGATTCCACAGGGTGGGTGCACCCACAGAGAAGGCTCTCCTCCTGGGGGTCGCCAGACGACACTGTCTGGCTGACGGCACCCCGAGGAGGCCCTGTCTGTGGGAGCGCATGGGACGCTGGGAAGGTGTTGCTGGCTTCCAGGATGGCATGAGGTAGCTTGGTAGTAAGGCCATGCATCTCATTAGGCAGGCACTCTTTCAGAAAGAGGTAATCAGAGCAAAATGTTCCAGGGTGGGGAGGAGGCCAAAGGCCTCTGGGACCCAGCAGGGTGGGATGGGGGAAGGAAGGTGGATAGAGGCAGTTGCCACATCCCTGTAGCTGGTCATTTGGGTGGGCAGATTGTCAAGCACTTGAATTTTCAACATGTGACCATAGAGGTGTTGCAGTAGTTGTAATTTCAATGACAAGTGGTATTCCCTTCCTTCAGCAATGTTCTAAGTTCAAATGGCAACTGAACAAATGGTTGTAAGTCAAGGACTGCTTCCATATGTACTTTTCAAAAAAGGAATTAAATTATGCATCTTACATAATACAGAATTTGAAAATGCTGTATGAACACTATGGATTACAAAGGATGTAGCACTTTTATCAGCACAAGATCCCATTTCTATAACAAATGAAGCCCACAATTTGATGGTATTTTTTAGGGCCTGCTCATTTTTGAATTCTTTAGAACTCTCTGTGAGACTGTTATGACATTAAAATCAGGGGAAGAAAGAAAAACAAAAACTAGGCCATATATTATGAACAAGGTCTGAAGTTTAGATTTTGTCTGAGATGATGAATGTAGATGGAATTAGTCATTCTGCTGAGCCACCTCCATCTGCATTTTTTTCATGAAAACAGCATGAAGGCATTGGTATGGCCATAGAAGCCAGTTATTTGTAGGATTGTTTCCACCTTTCTTTGCCCGTCTGATGTAAATAAATAAAAAATATGCTTTGTGTCCCATTTATTAAGAAGCATCATCTTAGGAAACCCAGGAGATATGCATTCTCCATTACCATAGCCGGAACAGCATTTCTCCCACTGGGGTGGACCCTACCTGCCTTTTAAAAGATTGAACATGGCTCCCCCGCAGGCTCTGGATTAAGAGATCATGTTGAGCCCATTTTAAATGTTTGAATGATTTACATTTAGCACATAGTTTGGATCCTACCAGTAGCATATTATTAATGTATTTAAGTGTAAGATTGTATACTTTCATCTTATGCTCTGATTTTGCCTATTCAATCTTGCAACAAAAAACGTGATCTTTGATTCAATGCATTTTATATTATTATTTCATCAATTCCATTGATTCCATGCATCAATGTAATCAATTTTACTCTGGGCTTTTAAAAAGCAACCAAGTGCAGTGAATAAAAGATGCATTGAAGCTTTTGAATGTTGGTGTTGGAGCAGAGTCATGAGTACTATGGACAACTAAGAAAAAAATGTTTCATCAAACAAATCAAGCCACGGTTTTTACTTGAGGCATAAATTATCAAGCTTCCATTATTTTACTTTGGGCACATTATGCAAATATCTAGCTGTTTGGAGAAAGGCCTAATGCTGGAAGGAAAAAGAAGAGGATGATTACTAGATAGATGGATTCAATTACAGTAGAATTGGGTGCACCGTAGGAAGACCAAAGTGAGAGCAGTTCCTCCTGGAGAATATGTATGTTGTTAAGAATTTACAGCAACTTAACAGCATATAATCAGTCAATCAATAGGACACAATACATATTTTATTTTTTAAAAAATCATAAAAACTAGATACATGCTTCAGAAAATTAGGTTTTTATATGTACATTTGCTGTTCTTGTCAAATGGCTGCCACAGAAACAACCTGTACTCCCACAGGCATCTGAGTCTGAGAGTAAATCCAATTGAATTATTTGAGACTGAATTCCTACACCTACAACAAAGCACTAACCAACTGTTAAAAGGGGAGAGAATCTCTGGACAGCTTTCTCTCCACTCTATTCTATCGTCAGTCTAATCATATCCCAATTTCATTCCAACTCTATTATCAGGATTCTGTGCTCACCTAAGTTTTTTTTAATCAGTACAGCTTCAACCCCCACCCCCCCTTTTCCCAAAGCCCACAAGAATCTGTTCATTGTGCATGATTTTGTTTTAGTTTTCTGCTATTGAGAAATGCCCAAGGAAAAGCATTCAGATCTTAGTATGCAGGTACAGTAGAATGGGGTCATATTGTTACCCACTACAATGGAAGCCTGGATGTGGCTGTGCAGTTTTAAAGAGTCTCCTACATTTCTTTTAAGTTTAATATGAGGGAGGTTTAATTCAATCAAGTAAATACCCATAAACTATTGCAGAACATTTATTTCTGGTTGAGACTTAGATGCAAATATGATATTTGAAACTGGGCTACATAGGATAATTATTTGATCCCAACTCTTTCACGTCAAGCCAGAACATGAAATATAGAATTCCTTAACATCACTGACAGGACTATTGTTCATAATTATATCATTAGCATGCCCCGTTTTACCATGCACCACATTAATGACTTGCTTTTGATAACATTGCATTGTGATGATGTGAAGTTTCTATTCCATTGTGTACTAGATCATGGAGAAAGGTCCCTATAGTGAAGGAATGTGGTTGAATAAGGCATAGGAGCAGTTTGCTTCGCTCCCAAACACATACACACAGCTTTTGTTCAGGTGTAGAAGGCTTTTGGACAACAACCATCCTTGTTATTGCCCTTTCTGGCCAGGATGGATTGCTTTTCCCTGCTTTTATGTTAAAAAAAGCCACTAAATATGCAAACAAGGCAGACAAGGAAATGAACTTTATAATATAGTTCATAGTGGTTGTTAAGGAATCTGGTGGAAGAAGTTAAGAAAAATTTTCCGTAGGACAAATAGAAATAGGGGAAGGCCAAGAACTGCTTCTGCCTTTTCATAAATTGTTTCTCTCCCAATTTTCTTGCAGGGACATTTTTACTATCCCCTAAATGCAGCATAATTAACTAATAGCAGTAGTACTTAGACTTATATACCACTCCATAGTACTTTACAGCTGAGGTCCCCAGCCCCCATAGGAACTGGCTATGCAAGTGAGTGAACCTTCATCAGCACATGCGCAGGATATAGGTAGCATATGGAACCACATGCATATACCCTGGTCCGTGGGAATTTTTTCCCCCCACAGATCCTGTCCTTGGTGCCCAGAAGTTTGGGGCCACTGCTTTACAATACTCTGTTGAGCAGTTTACAATGTCAGCATATTGCCAACAATCTAGATCCTCATTTTCCTGATCACAGAAAGATGGAAGGTTGAGTCAACCTTGAGCCAATGAGGATTGAACTCCTGGAAGTGGGCAGACTTAGTCTGCAATACTGCATTCTAACCATTGCACCACCATGGCTCAGTAATGGATACCATGGTCTTATCTGTAGAGACTCCGGTGGGTTCTATTTCTTAGATACATGGAAAGGTGATAATGGGGGAGCCTTCTCCAACTCACAACACTTCAGATGTTATAGAATGCAGTTTCTTCTATCAACCCAGCTCAATATCTTACGATGGAATTTAACATTCACATTTAACATTTATCTGAAGAGCTGGGCTAGGGAAAGGCTGTGTAAGAACTCAAGCAGAGATGGAATAGCACAGATAAGTATTATGACTTGAGTATGATAATTCCACTCTTAATTGTTGGAGGCATATCATATTTAAGCATCCCATTTTTGTGGAAAAAAAAGATTGAAAAAAATAATTAAAAGGTAAATTAATAGGTAGAAAGAACCTTGTCAAGGTCCCTCATGAGGATTTCTTTGACGGCTAGAATTACAGAAATTCTAGAATACTAATTTTCTACCATTGTGAAGAAGAAATATTTTTGGTGAACGCCATTAACAAAGAGAGTATGGCTAACGAGTTTAAGCCTTATTAAACTTTTTAAATCAATGAGCATTTTAAAAGAATACTATAGGCTTTCCCACCAAATGGCTGCCAAGATAAATGAGGTTAGTCACAAACGTATTTTACTAGAAGGAAAATAAAACCCAAAGTTGCAGACACTGTCCATTTTAATTTCCCAAAATGCTGTCAGAGCCTTTGAGAGTCCAGTGATGTTATTAGAAATTTAATGCTGGTGCTGTGTTTTAGAACATGATAGCTTCCCAATCGTTGTTGTTTACTAAATGAATGTAAATAAATACAATCAGGTAAGGTAGAGACATTTGCAGATGTTCAGAAATGTACTAGTAGGCACATTGCTGCTTTTGGACATCACATTAGGGACCGAAGCCTTAAGGCTTATACTATATTTGAAATAGCTAGAAAAAAACAAATGTATTTATTGACATTTCATTGGAAAGCACATGATACAGTACTTTCCTATTGTGACTGGAATGTTGCTTAATTAGGTAGCTGTATCAGAAGTCAAGACTTGAAGGCACAAAATAATGTATGGAACTTAATTTTTACAGAAAAGCTGAAAAGCATTTAAGAAGACGTTTAATTTAATAAGCCAGCGATTCTCAAGCTTTCAAACCGAAAACTGCTCTTTCTCTGTATTAGGGGGAAAAAATCCCCTAAGTATTCCATTGATCATTTATTTAGTGGGCCTAATATTTATTAAAAAAAGAAAAGGTGCCAGAATAGATGCATAATTTTAATAATTTTTTTTAAAGAATTACCTCCTTTTATTTAGACATTGTGTGTGTGTTTTCATAGCAATAAAATATTATTGCTTATACTTATAAGCAATATATACTTATAACCCATATGAAACCCCTCAGCACTTGGTTTTTCATTTTGGGGGAGGTTTAGCTCCCCCACATTCCCAAGGAATACATAGGGAAAAGAAGGCTGAAATTTCAGCCACATCATTGTAGTAGCTAGACAGAAACAGAAGTGAAGCTATATGCCAAAAAGTATGCCCGGTAACAGAATTTTGCAGAATTTTAATACCTATTCATAAGTAAATCCCACTGAATTTGTGGGATTACAATCAGGTAAATGGGTCCAAGATTTTGATCTTGATGCCAAATTGTTCCAATGCAGATGTCTATTAGTTTTGCATTATTCCCATAAATCTAACACTCCCCACGTGGTCAGTTTTGTTATAAATGGGGGGGGGGATCTGCATGATTCAAATCAGAAAGAAGAAGAAAAAAAGGTAGGTAAACAGGAACCTCTGGGGAAAGAGGGAAATCGGAACGCTTTTGCTCAATCTCCTTATCTTTCCAGGAGCATTTTCCCCTGCCAACTAAACACCACTCTGAGAAAAAGCCCAGTCTTTCTTCATTGTAGAGAAGCAGCTATATAGAACCCAGTTTGAGGACCACTGAGGTAGCTACTGCTAAATTAGGCTCTTTGATTCTCATGCTCTGAAAGACAGTATCCGTGGTTCGGAATATGTGGCATATGTCTCTTCTCCCGTATCTGTTAGGGGGCAAAAAAGAAACCAACCCTTCACCCCAAAATATGCAGAGTACTTAACCCCAATTCCCAGGGAGAATACTGCGATTCAGCAGGCTGTCCAGAGGCCACTCCCATTGCATTTCACGGACAATTGCAGGGTTTCTCTCGGAAGGCCAGGAGGTGATTCTGTCAATTTGAGATGTTAGCTCTGAAACAGCTGCCAGAAGCCACAGATGCAGCAGCTGACATTAATTACTACAACTTCTGTTGGTTAAAAGCAGCTTCCAACCGTCTCTGTTTGGTGATACCATAAGATGATACAATAAGATACACACATCTTATTGGAGGGAGAAGTAAAGTCTATTTTTTGTTTTTGTTTGTTCGTTTGGGCTAACATAGTTTTGCTCCCATCTCTAGATCGTAAAGGAGGCTCTGGGCTTCTCCGTCAGATAAATCCTGATGTCTCTCACTTTCTGCATCATTTCCAAGGCACAACGGGTTCATGATGTAACGGCAGTCACTAGTCACAGCAGCAATTGCTCCTGTTTCCCCATTCAAGACTCCAAAAGGGCAATTCATGGTGACTTCGCTCCTGCAAGCTTCTTGGGATCTCCCAACATTGACATAAAGAGGGTCCTGGCTGTTTGAAAGCAATGACAGTCTTGCCAAAATCATTTCAAGCTGCAGTTTCAGAGCTCCAAAGCTTGGACGTAGCTTGGGTTCCAAATGCCAGCATCTGCACATGAGATCGTAGCTGCAAGGCAAGTCAGAGGACAGAGTGCTGAGACAAATCAAGAAGAGCCGTCTGCATTCCCCCTCCCTCTTGAAAATGGCTGCTGATATCATTATCTCCATATCATAGGAATGGATACCGAGGCTAAAGAATAATAGAAATTCATATTCTGTCTACTGGATGATTCCTGAAGATACTTAAACTGAATCTACCTCATAACATTTTTGCACATTTACCATCAGTTCCACAATTGTTGAATTGTTACTGTATTTAAATGATCTGCTCTGTGCGTTTATTAAGCACAGATCTGTTTTTGGGGGAATGCAGTATTTTTTTTTCATCCTAGAATTTTCCCACAAGTGCATGGTCCACTTTTTTCAGATTAACCAAGTGTTGTATATAAATAAATTAAATATGATTGTGAAACATTAGTGAAAAATTTAGTACTTTACTAAATTATAGCTGGGATTATTTATGGCAATAGTAAATAAATATTAAAATAATGCAAGGTGGGTAACCTGCAATCTTTAGGTCATATAGTTTTCCAATCCTCGTTTTTGATTCCTGGAATCCCCTTGAACTAAGACAGTGATTTTCATTATAAATTTGTGAATTTTAGTCTTTTGGGAGATACATTGCAATGCTGTATTAAGTCCTAGAATAGGCTTACCCTGTTTTAAAATTTCCAGAACTGGGAACTTTCAAAACTGAGAACAAAGGAAAATTATGGTCCTCTGTATGTATGAGGTGATAAGACCGCCGGACACTAAAATGCTTAATGTCTTTGACATACTGGAACTCATTCCCAATAAGCATGCATTATATGCTCTAAAAGGAAACCAACCCTGGCTGTTCTTTGCAATGACAGATACTGAAGCTGAGGCTCAAATACTTTGGCCATCTAATGAGAAGAGAGGAGTCACTGGAAAAGACCCCAATGTTGGGAAAGATTTAAGGCAAAAGGAGAAGGGGAATGGCAGAGAATGAGATGGGTTTGGGACAGCGGAGATGGGGCCGTCCGGCTTGCTGTAGTCCATGGGGTCATGAAGACATGACTTAGTGATTGTACAGCACATAACAGCATATGTGCTGGGCATAAAGCATTTGTTACAGTGGGGTACCTCCATGTCTATTTTGGTTGTAAATGTTTAAAGTTATTTAGAAACATTTCCTTGAAGCACACCAGATTTTTTTTCAAATTAAAAATATGCAGATGCAATCACACTCCTAGAGGCATAGTGCATTGGTAAGTAGGTTTTCCTGTTCAAACAGTGCTAAACTTGTTCAAAACATGACTATTCTTCTGCACATTTTTTTGCCAAAGCCTGAGTAAGAAAATAGGCCAGTAAGCCACTCACATATCTTCGAGGCACTCTGGGGGCTGCTTCAGTCTGTTTCCACTGATGAGGTAGTTGTAAATTTCTGCATTTTCAATGCCTGCATATGGAGTTTGCCCTCGGGTCACAATTTCCCACATAGTCACACCAAATGCCCACTGAATTGGAATTGAAAGAGGTGAAGACGAAAAAGAATTAGAAATATTTTCAACAGAAAAGAAACAAGCATTTTCAACTGTGTTTGACTCAGGAGAATGTCTGGTAATCAGTAGTGATTTGCATGAATGGGTTACTTTTTAGAACTCTTCAGTTTACGTTTGTGTGTGTGTGCATGCGTGTGTGTGTGCACATGTACAACAATGTATATCCTGGGGGTGGTTTTTATTTATGTTGACCACCAGGAGGCAGTATGTGGCAGTTTTTGTTTTATATGGAACAGATCTTACTATGGAATTTACACATTCTCCTGGGAACTGAATTCATGAACCCTTGTACTTAAAGTAGGGGTGTCAAACTGGATTTCTTTGAGGACCAGATCAGCATTGTTGTTCTCCTCTGCGGGCCAGTGGGGGCGGGGAGGCGGCAGTGGCACAGGGGGCTACAGCACCCAGCCGGTTAAAATGGGGTGTGGGGGGTCCACATGCGGCCCCCTGTGCCTCGTTTTCACCCTCCATGGCCTCCTGCAGCACTCTGCTGGGCAAAAGTGGGCTGAGCAGCCCACTTTTGGTGTGTTTTTGGCTGTTTTCAGCCTGCTTTTCGGCCTGTTTGGGGCCCATTTTCAGCCCGTTTTTGGCCTGTTTTGGCCCCATTTTTTGGCCCATTTTCGGCCAGCAGAGTGCTGCAGGAGGCCATGGAGGGTGAAAACAAGGCGCATGGGGGCTGCACACATCCTGTTTTAGCTGTCAGAGGCACCGCAGGCCAGCCCTTTGATAGTTCCAGGCCGGCCTCATGGGCTAGATTTAAACACCCCATAGGGTGGCTCTGGCCTGTGGGCCTTGGGTTTGAAACCCCTGACTTAAAGTGATTGTGTACAGTGCATTACTTTTGAGAAACATCCATGTCTTGATACTTGCAAGAAAGGATCTACAGAGACTTCAGATTAGTGTATTCAGTCCACTTTCCTTTTCATTAAGAACTCAGAGAAGTGTAGATGTTACATTCTAGGTAGTTCTTGCTTTCGTTCAGCGACTGATTGAAATTACGATAAGAGATGAATGAATGGACCTCAAAGTACCTTCCGCCACGAGTTAAAAACCTGGCTGTTTTTACAATCTGGGCTATGCTGACTCCTTGGGTTTTCTTGATTTTAATTTTGGGGGTTTTAATGTTAATTCGGCTTAGTTTGTTTAATATGGTTTTTAGGTAATTTATTGTTGTATTTCCCTTTTAATCTGTGAGCCACCCCGAGTCCTTTGGGAGAGGGGGCGGCATATAAGTCGAATGAATGAATAAATAAATAAATAAATAAATAAATAAATAAATAAATAAATAAATAAATAAATATAAAGTTACAGCCATTGCTTCATACCTGCAGTCACATGCTCAAAATCTAGCTAGGTGCACGTCAGTGGGAGAAAGAAGACCTTGAACATCAATCAGCTGGGGATAGCAGGGGTTGGCAGAGGGCAGTGGGGCCAAAAGAGCAGGGATTGAGGAAACATAGAAGGGGGGCAGAAACTGAAGTGGAGGCAAGCATGGCAGGGCAGAAGAAGCACGAGGCCCTCACCTAATGACCACAACTGTGACTACTGGAGCGGGGTGTTGCTAAACGGTACGATCACATGTTTCACATAATGACCGCTTCACTTAGGCAACGGAAATTCTTCTCCCAATTAGGGATTTAAATCTGTATTTTCCATCCTGCTATTACCAGATTTTGCATGATCAATATGGTATAATTCATTGTTGTATTTTATATATATAGTACAGTATTTAAGCAAAGTGTAGATGCAAGCTTGGAGTGATGTAATCGGCCATTATTGTGTAGTAAAGCAGAAGGGCGAGGTTACATAAAGAGAAGAGACCACAGAAAATCAGACGTGATAAAATAGAAACCAGGAAAAACCAATGCAAAATGCTCCTGCAAGATTAGATCCACAAGCTTCAAAAACATTCCATGATCAAAAACATGGAGGTTTGCCTATCTCATCCATAGGTTTCCAAGCGAAAGAGCACATTACAAATTTTGGAGCATGAAATGCTTCATCAAATGCTTTGCGTATTGGGCATAGATTTATCTTCCAATTTTATTCTCTAAATATGCCTATGGGAGTCAAATATATAAAGAAATACCTATTATCTTGAGCCTTTTGCTCCCCAATATATACATTTTAATTAAAGTTTTTAAAAAAAACCCGCAGAGCATTAAACTTGATAGGTATCAAGGGCCCCATAGATAATCACAAATGCCATATTAAAGACCTAAAATCTATTCTACCAATAAAACCTTTAATGCGCTGACTGGAGAAGATCCAAATCTCATTTCTACCAACTGCATGTTTCGAAGGAAGGTGTGAAAATAAGCTGTTATTTTCTTTAGGAATTATCTCTGTGATTGATGGTTTTGCAGACAAATTGTTGCAGCTTCAGATTCAGTCAAAAGTTAGCACATTCACTTTTCACGATCTTGTTCATAATGATATGGCAGAATAAATCTGTGCTGTGGTCTGGTTGATTTGTACTCTTGACCCATATCAACACTACAACAATTATGGTGCAAAGATCATCAAAAATAAGCATGACTGAGATCACAAAACACCTAGCCAACAAAATAGAATAATAGATATTTTTTCATCTCACGGATAATTATGAAAGCAATGCACAAAAAGACCAAAAAAAAAAAAAAAACCTCCACTCACCACATCGCTATGAGTTGTGTAGAGATTGTCCGCCAGGCTTTCCAATGCAAGCCACTTCACTGGCAGCTTTGAGGCAGAGCCCTGACGGTAATAATCTCCACTATAGATTTTCTTTGAAAGCCCAAAATCAGCAACACAGACGTTCATGTTTTCATCCAGCCTAACAGAGACCAAAAAAGAAGGGGGGACATGTAGGAGAATGAGCAGCAACTGAAAGAACACAGGAATAGGAAGGTTTAGATTCTCTCCTTCAGACTACAGCTCTTTATTTGTGCCAATGCAACATGTCCCTCAGGAACAGTTAGAGAAATAAAAGATGCTCAGGTTTTTGCTGAGCCAGAATCTTGAGTGTTTAATGGCCGCCTACTAGTCCTCATGAGCTGACGTTCACAGATGACTATGCTCTGAAGAGAAATGTAGGTGATTCGTTTCATGTTGCTTTCCTCATGAATTTATTTTATACATTCAATACAGTTACTCCTCATGTATTTGATACTTTTCTCTACCACAAAAGCTATGGCACTTTCCAAAGGAATTCTGGGGCTGGATCCTTGCTTTTAGGCAGCGACATTATGCATTTCTCATACACAGCCTGAAAAAAATTCGATTAGTCAATAGTTTTGCCTTGAATACATTGTGCCAAGCATTTTAAAATACAAAGTGTCTTTATTAAAGAGTATCTATTTACAAATGCAGCAAGAATATGGATGCACTACATACTTCTCATTTATTTAGTTGGAAAGGTCATAAGTAGTGATATATTTGTGGGATTTTCCTTCCATATACGTATATGTAATTAAGCTGTAGAAAAGGAAGTAACTGTTCTGTCTTCCTGTCCTTCTGTCTATCATCTATCTATGATCTATCTATCTATCTATCTGGAATGGAATGGATCTATGGATCTATGGAATGGATCTATTATCTGAATAGAATAGAATAGAATAGAATAGAATAGAATAGAATAGAATAGAATAGAATTCTTTATTGGCCAAGTGTGGTTGGACACACAAGGAATTTGTCTTGGTGCAAATACTCTCAGTATACATAAAAGAAAAGATGCATTTGTCAAGAGTCAAGAATCATAAGGTACAATACTTAAAGATAGTCATAGGATAAAATAAGCAATCAAATCATACTAGGAAACAGTCAGTATAAATCATAAAGATACAAGCGACAAAGTTACAGTTATACAGTCACAAGTGGGCGGGGATGGGTGATAAGGAGTGATGAGAAGATTAACAGTAATAGTAGTGCAGACTTTGTAATAGTTGAACAGTGTTGAGGGAATTATTTGTTTAGCAGATTTCAAGGAAAAACTGTTCTTGTGTCTAGTTATTCTGGTGTGTATCTACCTACCTACCTACCTACCTACCTATCTATCATCTATACTAACTGATTATTATCTCACTTTTATTCAGGGGTGGGAATCAAAAATCCCAACAACTGGTTCTCTGCCCAATTGTTGGGTGTGCGTGGCCATGGTGCATGGCCTACCAGAACTTCCAGGAGGGCTGTCTTTTGCCTTCCCCAGAGTCTGGAGGCTTCCGTCAGGCCTCTGGGAGAGCGAAAACGGCCTTCCCAGGGTTCCAGAAGCCCTCCAGAAGCTGGAAACAGGCCCGTTTCCAGACTTCTGGAACTTCCGGGAGGGCCATTTTTCACCCTCCCAGAGCCTCCACACGGACCCTGCATTTACCTGCATCCAAAATGGGCCATGTGAAAAAAAAAGGGCCATGTGGAGACTCCTGGGAGGGGCTGGGGTGGGTGGGAGGGGCCTGCCAGTCGATTCAACTACTGGTTCAGCAAACCAGATGTAAATTTAACATCCAGTTCACCCGAACTGGCCCAAACCAGCTGAATCCCATCTCTGCCTTTATTAGTTTATAAGTAACTTAAGGCAGCAAACATATAATACTTCCTATTTTCCAACTTCTAAGGTCCAACCCTGAATCAAGCGGTGTTCTCTATGATATTCTTCCTTGGAACAATCATCTTTATCCAATGGCTGGCTCAATTTGAAGGAAGTACTACATTGAAACATTCTGCTTGTCACCCACGGGTTAAGTGAAGAATAGAACAAAGCTGAGAGCAAGCAAGCATCTGTCAGCCCTTCAAAGTAGTCTAAACAAGAAACGTATGTACCAATACCAACCTTATTGTAAGGTTAAGTAACAGAATCTCTCAAGTCTGAAAGCACTTCTTCCCTCCCTTGCCTTTACTTTTCAGAGAACAAGGAAGGGTTCCCTCTGCAATGCTTTTTCCAACCCACCCCCAGCCCCACACCCATTCCTTCTGTGGACTGAAATATCTCTTGTCTGACCATTGCCCTGACTGGTTCTGCCTCCTATCTCCCAAGGTCATTCTCACATCCCATTACAGTATCAACTACCAAAAGCACAGCACAGAATTTCAGCTGGGTGGTGTTCCTAAATTCAATAAATCAGGACATAGATGGCCATTGCTCCTCTTTCAGCAACCAAGGATGAATATCCTTAAAGAATATGTTGATGATGTTGTCCTAAATTGCCTGCCTTTCTTTTGTTCGTTCTAAAAGAGAGAAAAGTGGAAGTATGCATTCTCTGAAACAGTGCCAATTCATCGGCTATATTCGAAAGAGATTTTTTTTCAATGCCTAATCATTCTAATATTTTTGCTGAAGAAGCATCAGAATGTAGAAGTCAAGGATTTATATGATGATCTTTGCTTTTATCAATCAGAACATCAAAGTGGGAAGTACAGGTAATCCTCAACATACAACAGTTCGAAATTACAACAACCCTGAGAAATGTGACTTATGACCATTTTTCACACCTATGACTGTTGTAGCATCCCCATGGTCACATGATCAAAATTCAGATGCTCAACAACTGACAAGTTATGACAACTGCAGTGTCCCGGAGTTATGTGATCCCCTCTTGCGACCTTCTGACAAGCAAAGTCAATGGAGAAGCCAGATTCACTTAACAGCTGTGCTACTAACTTAACTGTTGTAGTGATTCACTTAACAACTGTGGCAAGAAAAGTCATAAAATGGGGCAAAATTCACTTAACTGCCTCACTTAACAACATAAATTTGGGGTTTGATTGTGGTCATAAATTGAGGACTACCTGTATTTTAGAATAAGGTGTCAAGTATTTTATTTTAATCTCAGACCCAATTCTCCCCCAAACAGGTACAATTAGGCCTTCTCAATCCAGCGCCTCTAAATTCATTTTTTATGTATGCTTTAATTCTTCTATAAGGGCGTTGAGGACTTACATGCAGTTCCGAGCAGCTAGATCCCTATGTATAAAGTTTTTGGAGCTCAGGTATTCCATGCCATTAGCAATGTGAATCATAAACTTTAAGAGGGTCTGAAGTGGCAAACTCTGTAAAAAAAAGAAATACAGTGGAAGGTAGATTATTAAGAAGAAAATAAAATATTTTACGCCACAAGTTCCAGAAATGACAAAACTAAAGTAGCACAGAAAAAATCTTCAATCTTAAATCCTACTATGGAAACAACCATTTTGGTTTTTCACTAGGAGTGTTTAAAAATAAATGAATCAACAACACATGGAAAGCAGAAGCTCTCTCCAGTGGTAATTTTAGAGGCCAAGTTACAATGAATTCCCTGCACTTAAGAAGCAGGACATCAGGAGAAGGGGCTTCTTTTGCTTTGTGCTGTATGTTTTCTCAACTGGCAAAACTTAAATAGGAACCTCTTCTCCTGGAAGAGCAAATAGCGTAATGTAGGAAAAGCCGCCCAACAACATTTAAATGATATCTATGATTTTTCTCATAAAAAGAATGGTAACTCCAAGAATCAGTAGGCTGTTAATGTACAAGTATGAATTTCCATTTTCAATGTAATTTATTGCGGTCGAAGACCAATACAAACAAATAACATTTAAGACAGAATTAAAATACATTTGTTAAATAACCTAACAAACATCTAATATGTTAAATCCAGGATACAGCCTACCATATATTAGACTGCAGTGTAAACACTAAAATTATATTAAGTATGAAATCTAAAATTACAAAATAGTAAAGATATCTATTAATATCAGTGAAGTGGTAGTATCTAAAATTTAAATGAGTAATACTTATAGGAAATGTATTGCGGGATATTGGCCCATGAGAGTTCGACAAAATCTGCCGTACAAAATCTAGCTACATGTGCTGTAACAAGAGGTATTTTGTCTATAAGCAGCATCTGGGCTGAATCTGGGTGACTCAATATCTATTATGTCGTCCTAATGCACGGTGTCAAACTAGATCATGTCATCAACGTATCACAACATTTTTTGCCTTTGAGGAGTTGGGGGTGGGCATGGCTTGTACATAACACATCTCAGAGGTGGTATTCAGCAGGTTCTGACCAGTTCTGGAGAACCGGTAGCAGAAATTTTGAGTAGTTCGGAGAACCAGTAAATACCACCTCTGACTGGAGACTTTACAGTATCCATCCCCTGCCACGCCCACCAAGCCACGCCCACAGAACTGGTAGTAAAATTTGAATCCCACCACTGACCCATCTGATTCGCGGGCTGCCAGTTTGACACCCCTTCCCTAATGGGAGCAGTGAAGAAGGCCACATTCTGTAGTTTCTACCTCTCCAGAATCACAGGGGCAAATGTTTTCAGCCAATGGAACTTTTTAATATTTAGCATCCAATACTGCAGAGGGAGAAGCATGACATCAGGCAAGAGAAAATGGCTAGGTCTTTCTAGCTGTGTATGGTAGCTGGCAGCAGTGACAATATATCTGTTGTGTACTGGTGACAGGCAGGGTTACAAATATCAATGTGTTTTGGGTTTTTTTTTAATCCTTTCTTTAGGTCCTCAAACTCTCCCAGCAAATATCTTAAAGCTTAACCTTGTTTTTACAACTGATCTAATCCAAGCATTGCATATGCTCTAACCTGACTGAGAAAAATATTTCAGTAAAAAACAACCAAACAACACTATTGCACTTCAATTGCAACATTATCAGTCTGAAGGCAAAGACTTTGCAAAGGTCAGGGCTAGTAAATAATTTTTTTTCATCCTAGACCAAGTTAAGTCCAAGAATATTAAAGAATTCCTGGAAGCCTGGCATGATGGATGACAAATCAGCCATCGAAAGGTACATAGAGATAAACAACATCTACATACTGTTCAAAAGAGGCAAGCAAAAGCCAAAAAAGAGAAGAAGATCAAAAACCTGCTCACAGATATCAACATCCAGATATGCAGAGATTAACACCACTACTAACACTAGATCAACAACCATGCTGTAAATAACACCCCAATCAAGGAACTACCAACTCAGACAATCAAACATCAAGCGACAGCCTAATCAAGGAACCACCAAAAATATGCGCACTAACACTGACAGGGCAAGCCACTTGTATATAAGAACAAACCCCACTCCCTTCTAGCACTGATGATGTTACTTAACCTAGTTACTTAACCAAGTTTCATCTACAAGAAAACAACTAAGCTCAGAGAGTCCCATGGACTCCTCAGTTCAGCCCTATGCTGCAAATATTTTCTTCTAGAGGCATTCTTCCATGCTTTTCCCCCAGCACACATACAAAAATTAGCAAAGAGCACTTTAACTGCTATTGGCAACAACATAGCAATAGTACTTAAGACTCATATACCACTTCACAGTGCTTTTACAGCCCTCTCTAAGCAGTTTACAGAATCAGCATATCGCCTCCAACAATCTGGGTCCTCATTTTACTGACCTCAGAAGGATGGAAGGCTGAGTCAACCTTCAGCCAGTCAGAATCAAACTCCTGGGGCGAGCAATGAGTTAGCCTGCAATATTGCATTCTAACCACTGCGCCACCATGGCTCACATTGCTTTTGACCCCTGAAATGCACATTTAGCATTTCTGGAACTGAAATTTAATGGCAGATAGCCATTAAGGAGTTTTAAAATAGTTGTGACTTCCCACATGTTTTATATGTTCAAAAGTGTTAACAATTTTCATTTTATGTAATTAATAGCCCACGTAAGACTCAGATTACTACAACTTGCTTTACAGGGAGCTCCTCCTGATGACTATCCAGAAGCTTCAACTGGTTCAGAATACATCCTCTCAAAAACTGAATTTATCCTAAGCTACAATGCTACTTTGAGAGCTGCACTGATTCTCTGTTTGGTTCCAGGTGGAATTCAAGGCATTAGACTGGATGATACTTTTAAAGTCCTACATACTCAGCCCTTGATTATCTAAAATAGCTCTTTCCCCCAATTGCCCAGTATGATGTGACCTAAGAGTAAATTCACTTTAAATTTCTTCTCTCAAGGATGATCATCTTGAGAGGAGTCATGAAATAGGCTTTCTTAAATGCAACCTCTTGGATTAGCTTCCACCTTAAACTCTTACAAGCTTCAGGAAAGCCATTAAAACTTGGATGTTTAAGAAAACTCTGAGAGTAGAACTGATATAAACTGCAAGTCCCTTTATTGGTGTGTTTTGATGTTTGTTCTTTAGATGCTGAAACCTTTTATAATTTTAGCTGTAATTGCTAGTATTTATTTTATTGTTTGTTTTTAATTTTTAACCATCTTACTGGAAGAGGAGAAAGTAAGCTATTCAGAATCTTTTGGAATTGCAGCAGCAAATACAGTAAGCAGCACTGCGAGCAACCAACCAACTAAACAAATCAATAAATGACAATAGTTTATAACAGTGTAAGCAATAGAAGATTGATTAATCTCAGTCTTGCCTTAAGAGAAAAAAACTTACAAAGGGGTTTTCTCCAATCCTGGACATTAGTAGAAAAGAGTGAAGGTCTCCATGCTTCATGAAGGGTAGGACAACCATTGGGATTGGAAGGCGACCTTTAGGCCGATTACGCAAACTGACCCCTGATTTGAGATAACAGAAATGTGCAGTTAGCAAGAACCACTATACCTGTAATAAATTATCATAAATATTTAGCATACCTCCTTCTTCACAAACTGCTGAAAACAACACTACATTCTGAGAGGGTAGCATTTCTAAACTCTTCAGGGGATCACTGCAGTTGATAAGTTAGTAACCTGGTTGTTAAGTGCATCTGGCTTCCCCATTGACTTTTCTTCTGAGAAGTCATGTGATCTTGGGACCCAGCAAAGGTCATAAATATGAGCCAGTTGCCAAGCATCTGAATTTTGATCACATGATCATGGGGATGCTTCAAAGGTCATAACTTTGAAAAAGATCATAAGCCATATTTTTCCCTGCCATGGTAACTTTGAACAGTCACTAAATGAACTGTTGCAAGTCAAGGATTTCCTGTATCAAAAACACTAGACATTCTTCAAATAGCCTTACTTTTTATCTGGATCAAGTAACATTCAAAAATACCACATGATAACTCCAAACTGGGGAATATTTTCTTATTTGGACTCAGAAACATTCCATCTAAAGCAACAGGATGGTTTCAGCCTGGCAGTTATATTTCTTAGCTATCGCAACTACTTGTTTCCAACTTTGCAGCCTATTTATAATATTGCCTCTCTTTCTTAGGTTCATTTTTGAGAACCAATATATGTTGGAGAAATGAGGACTATCAAATAAGAAAAGTCTTCAGGAAGAATTATTTGAAATGTAACAATATACATATACACTGAGAATGACTACACTCCAAATATATTGGTGACTACTGTTCCTTCTAATTTTCAATTACATGGCCTGCTGAAAGCCTCTGTTAATTTTTTGTTTGGGTTTATTCTTGGTGACCATTGTTGCTTTTAAAATTCTTTGCTTATATTGTTTTTCTATTGTTTCAACAGATCGCTAGCCACCCAGGGTTTGATTTGTAAGATGGGCAGCCATATTGATAGATTTATAAATTAATAAATTTCCATCTACAAATAAATTGTGTCTATGGGATCTCTAGTGCAAACATTAAATGTGACAATGCTCACCTATTAATTTAGTAATGTGTGGATGGTCAAACTCCTTCATGCAAGCAGCTTCTTTCAAAAACTCCTCTATGTCATTGGAAGTGAAGATGTCAGCTAAAATAAAGAGAAGTACTACTGAGATTTCTTTTAAACTCATTGGGGACAAATTCAAGAAAAGAAGCAGAATGGACAAAGAACAGTTGGGAGTCTATAGGAAAAGCTGAAAAGGTAGTAAAACAGGTTAAATGAATAAGAATTCAAGACAGGCACAGTGCAATCTGTTTAGTCCATAGTATTGGCCATTAAATATAAGTCAAATAGATTGGATATGAACAGTGCTATTAGTTATACTTTTATTTACCAGTCCTAATGTGCAGATTGTGGATCACATTTGTCAAACATTTAAGCTATGAAAAAAAATGGAATATAAATGTAACCATAGAGTACAGCATCATTACGCTATACTGAGTGGGGCATATGGGAATTAAAAACCAACACATCTAGAGGGTGTCAGTCTGAAGGCTGTTGGTTTTGATGCTACACTTTGTTGTGCTTATATCTCTACTTTTTATGCTTATATTGAAATTTTTAACTGTGTTCACTGCAGTGGTAAGAAGGATGGCCATATATATTGAAATATAACAAATATGCATTCAAGGAATTTGTGTCAATTATAGGCAATATGTAGAAAGGGGGAAAATGAGAAGGTAAACCACAGCCAACTACCGTATTTTTCAGATTGTAAGACTCACTGGACCATAAGACACACCTAGAGGAGGAAAACAAGAAAAAATAGCTTTTTGCCTCCGCACATCCTGTTTTTGCCCTCCCCAGGGCAAAACACTCTGCAGGCCAAAAATGGGCCCAGCACTGAGGAGGCCAGAAACGGGACCCATGCAGGGTTTAGGAGGCCAAAAAGGGCACGCTTTTGGCCTGCAGAGTACCAGGGAGGGCAAAAACAGGATCCGCGGATGCCTCCAGAGGTCAAAAATGAGCCCGCTGTTGGTTTGCAGAGTGCTTCTGGGTGCAGGGGAGGGCAAAAATGGGACACACAGAGGGTTTGGGATGCCAAAAACAGGCCCATATTCACTCCATAAGACGCACAGACATTTCCACCACCTTTTTTGGGGGGCGGGGCGGGGAAAATGTATCCTATAGTCCAAAAAATATATAGTTTGGTGAGAATACACAAACTCAGAAAATGGAAGGTTTATGGTGACAAATTGGGATGGAGACAGTTCAATTAATTTAGATTTACTCACCTTTTAGCATTTTCACTGCTACTTTCTGGAGAGAGCCATCAGGCATTTTCAATTGACCCTCCCTGACGGAGCCAAATTCCCCTAATAAATTACAAAAAAAAAAAAGGAAAGTAAAGGAGTATGATAATTAAAAAAGCTCACTACAGTTAAATTGGGGGAAACAAGACAACCACTTCATAAACACATGGCACAACATAGGAGAACAAACCCATCAGGACAAGATTCAGCAGTCCAGCTGCATTTAAAAGACAAAGGCCACTCTTTTGAAGACGGCAAAGGTCTTTTAGACATAGAGGACCGCTGGTTTGAAAGAGGGTTCAAGGAAGCCATCTATGTCAAAACTGAACAACCATGACCTGGATGACTGAGAACCTCCATAGGCACTTCAGTTAAAGTTTGTTTGGGATTTAGAGTAGAATGCTTAGGTTAAAAGTTATAAAGATGTAAACTACTAAGTCAGAGTTTCTTCCAGTCAAATATCTTCTTCCATGGGAATATTTTCTGAGAAGGAATATAAAAACCATAACATTTGCACTGAAAGTCTACAGATTTTTTTCCTCCCAAGGAATACAGAAAAACAGGAATTGATAGAAACCTAAGGCAATAAATAGCCAACTTATGCTGGAATCAATAGGACATAAAATTGTTTAACTGCATTGTATATGTGGTAAGGTGCTAGTAACAAGCTACAGCAATAATCTTCCTAAATATCTCTTGATCCTCCAAAAATATTTCTGCTGCCACAACCTTCCCTATTAGCTTTCCTTCTATTCATTTCCTGCAGCTTTCACACATTTTGTGAATGCATTCTCCAGTTCCACTTTTATGCTATTCTTTGGGTTTTTTTTCTAATTCTCATGTTCTTTGATATGATATGTTCTCACAAATGCCTCTAATAATCACAATGCAGGCCTGCATTTTTAGCCCCAGATAATTCAATCTGTCAGCCTCGATTCTCTTCTACAGGCACCAACAGAATGATGAATATTCCTGGTTTAAAAGTTCCCACTCCTTGCTACATTTGGTTGTAACTATTGCAGTTTAGGTCTCTGCCATTTAGTGTGGCTAAATCCTTAGAACTCAAATATTTGTAAACAATATAGGGACTGAGCTTAAACGAAGTAAATGCATTTTCTGTAAGCTTTGGGGAACTACTCACCCTTGCCTAGCATTCTTCCCAGAGTAAACTGTTGTTCCTGGATTAGGACATCTTTCAATTTGGTCTTCAATTCATCACTGATTCCTATACTATCCACTGGATAAACAGAAGAAAACAAGGGCAACTAGATTGATATGCTTTTGATCCAAGAAACAATTAGTGTTGCATAATTTAGAATAATCTTCCCTCACCTTGGGCATTGAGATGTGTTAAATTACAAGTTCCCAATGTATTTGGATAGCACCACCTTTGATACCATGAGTAGAAAGCATGGGAATTAAGGTTAGATGCACTGAAGGGCAACAGTTTGAGGAACACTAAGTAAGAGTATATGAAAAATGAACAAGCCAAAACACAGAATTTGTTTTGGAAATAAATTCACTCTTACTCCCTAGGAAGTAATTCCCTTTTTAGTCTTATAAACCACATAAAGCAACAAAGATGCAATAAAGTTGCTTTTTTCAGTGCTGTAACATTTCAGTGTTTCAAATTATTTGCACTACTTCCCTTGCATGGTAGAAAATACGAGTTTAAAATCCAGCCATTCCCATCCTGGTCATCTCCACTTAATGCCTGGCAATTCTGGGAGTTATAGTCTAGAGAATACAAGTGGGGAAAGACCGCTTTAAATAGTATCTGTGAATCAACCTCAAAGATAGCACTTTATGCTTCAGTCTGAAGATAGCAAGCCCTGGCTTTTATGATATAATCAAGTTCCAAACAGCAGCACAATAGGTGAACTCTGATTTGTAATATAGTACAAAATTTGTATCACGGCTTCAGACTTCACAGTTTGATCATCCTCCCCAGTTTATGTGAGAACAAGGGTCTCTATGGTCAGCTGGATTTACACCCCAAGGAACATGTATAAGATATTCATTTTACTCATAAATAATTTGAATCAGGATTCAGCTAAAAAGAAGCAGAATGAAAACAGGCTCTTGATGACATGGTAATCCAGCTTTGTAGGACACACTCCCCCTGCAAAAGTTAAAGGAGCATGGATAAGGGGTACCAATTTTGCATAAGGCACATTCTTATTTAGTATTTCAATTTGGCAAATGAATAGAATATTACATGTATCATCAACATCATCGTCATCATCGTCATCATCATCACAATGTTATTAGGAAATGGTTTGACGGAGGAAGAGAACAGCACTTTAGCTAAGAGAATGGAAATACAATTGCTGAGGAAAGAGTCACATATATTTTACTTACACGTTACTTCAATAAGCTCTGGGACTTCTCGGTTGAATGATCGCACTGCTCTGAAATGGACTACAGGATCACCTCTAACCACACTGCCGAAGGCTTGACTAAACAGGGGTGGGGGGGAAGCAAAGAACATCTCATAAAATGTGCAAAATAGAGAAACCACAAAACCTGTGTACTTACTACAGACAACAGCTAAGAACCTCTTTATCTTGACAATTATTTTCTTTTTTTCTGAGGAAGCACAAACTATCAGGAGACCCAGGAAAATTCTTTCATACTTCCAAAGGGCCCCTGAAAAATGGTTACATTTACAATACAGTATTGTAAAGGATGGGAAAATGGAACTCCTCTAAAGCTTGATCTACTGCTTCTTCTTCATTATTATTTTATTTTTATTTTATTTTTAATTACATTTATATGCCGCCCTTCTCCGAAGACTCAGGGCGGCTTACAATTTTTGGGATACAACCCAGTGTGCTCAGCAATAGCCTTCATTCCATTGTATATGCCTGCTTATTACTAAGCGGCATTTTTACAAGGTCAGCTAATTGCCCCCAACAATCTTGGGTCCTCAATTTACCTACCCTGAGAGGATGGAAGGCTGAGTCAACCTTGAGCCTGGTGGGATTCGAGCCTACAGTAATTGTAGACAGCTGGATCTTAAGAGCAGGCATTTAACAGCCTGAGCCACCAAGGCTCATTATCTATGCCACTCTCTTCTTATGGTTCCTTCTTTCCCTACCATCTCACTGACAAAGTGTTATATAGTCCAGGGGTCTTCAACCTTGGCAACTTCACGACTTGTGGACTTCAACTCTCAGAATTCCTCAGCCAGCACATGCAACGTTGCCAAGGCTGGAGACTCCTGATATAATCAGTGGCACAGGGGAGTCTTGAAGCCAATTCTACAGGTTGTTGTCTGAAGGGCCGGTTGTAGAATGGAAAGACCACGTAAGTCATCCATCTTTCCATTCCACAAAGCAGATATTTTAAGATTGCAATTCTCAATCAGGAGGACAAAGACTATCATATTTTCCATACGTGTGTGTGTGGGGGGGGGGAGAATATGAAAAAGAAAATAAAAGAGTATACAAAACATAAAGTGAAAATGAAACACTTTACATGGTTAAAGGCTATGCCAGCTAAGGAATTCCGCTGACATATCATGGGGCAACATTTTGAGAATCGCTGCACAAAAGGATGTTGAAATTACAATGGGGGTGATAAATAGCAAAAACAAAGGGGGGGGAAGACTTACCCAAATCGAGTTTCTTTTCTTCTTTTCCGTAGAAGAATTAGGGCTAAGGCAACTGCTGTAACCAGCGCAGTTAGAATTCCTAAAACCACAGGAACCCAGGATGTTCCATAAAGCGGCTGCCTTTGACCCCCTGTTTAGAAAACACAATCCTTGTAAGAAAGCGAAATGTTTAGTTAGCCTATAGACATTTTCATCCATGAAAGAGTTTTTAGTTCTAGAAGGAGGTTCACCAGTGGTATTCTAAATAACTCTAAAATGATGTAGCAACACAGCCAACGCTGCTGTTCTGCAAAGGTTGAAGTGATCCATCTCCATTTGGTCTGTTTCTGGACTAGCCATCCTTAGAAGGGAAGGCTGTGCCTTTGGTTTGATCAATCTTGCTAATTTTGTTCTTAGGTAAAGGCTGATTGTTCAAAGATGCAACTGGAACATGATGCCAACTTTATCTTGGAGATGTTCACAAGTCATATCACTCCACTCAGTGTGGCTCTTAGTTCCTCTGAAATGTTAAATGTAGCTTTTATGTATCAAAAATCTGTATTCCTCTGGTTTAATAAAATATACCCATGAGGGAAACTTCCAGGAAGAAGTGAAAAATCAACTGCTTACATTTGGAACAATTCCCCATTCCTCCATTTTATGTCCATACTCTCTAATGCTTATAATGCAGGTAGTCCTCAACTTACGACAGTTTGTTTAGTGACCATTTGAAGTTACTTTACTGAAAAAAGTGACTTATGACCATTTTTCACACTTACAACCGTTGCAGCATCCCCATGGTCGTTTGATCAAGATTCATACGCAAGGCAACTGACTCACATTTATGACGGTTGCAGTGTCCTGGGATCACGTGATCACCTTTTGTGACCTTCTGACAAGCAAAGTCAATGGGGAAGCCAGATTCACTTAACAATCATCTTACTATCTTAAGAATTGAAGTGATGGCAAGAAAAATCGTAAAACGGGGCAAAACTCACTTAACAAATGTCTCAGAAATTTTAGGCTCAATTGTGGTCGTAAGTCGAGGACTACCTGTACAATGGATAATTAAATTTGAGATAATCTATCATAATTTAACATACTATAATGTTGATATAGCATTTGCAATGCATTTGTCAACTAAAAAGATACTCCTTTGGTTTTTTTAGCTGCCAGAAAAAGGGAGTGGGGGAAAACAAGGCATTCCTTAAATGCCTAGATAATCACCCTGGCAGCCCAAAGTTGTCGGAGCATAAGAAGGTTATTGGAGAGCATGATGGATGACTCTTGGAGATGGATGTGTCCCATTGGAGAAATCACATCCAGGGGGTGGGGGGAAGACCAGGGTCAAGGGGGAAATGTAATTTAGTATCGACTGCATCCAGCTTACGCCAACATGGCCACTCCTAATAAATCAATTTACTTTTCTCTGGGATGTGGCTAGAGACTTTTGATTTGAATGAGGGTGGATTTGTTGGAGCCCTGACAGCATTATTTACACATTGTTGTAATTCAAAAGATTAGCAATTAACAATGGCTTCCTACAATTCTTTTATAACTAAGGGCAAAAACTGTCCGATACCCTGATCTGGGAATCCTTATAACCCATTTGGGGGGCAAAAAAATCTCAAATGCAGAAAATATCATTTCTATTTATCTAGGCCATATCATGCTGGCAGATTCTTTCAATCATTTTTAATAATAAAGAGCCTTGGTGGTGCAGGCTGTTAAATGCCTAGCACTTAAGTTCCAGCTGCCTACAATTACTGCAGGCTCGAATCCCACCAGGCTCAAGGTTGACTCAGCCTTCCATCCTCTCGGGGTAGGTAAATTGAGGACCCAAGATTGTTGGGGGCAATAAGCTGACTTTGTAAAAATGCTGCTTAGTAATAAGCAGGCATATACAATGGAATGAAGGCTATTGCTAAGCACATTGGGTTGTATCCCCAAAATTGTAAGCCGCCCTGAGTCTTCGGAGAAGGGTGGCATATAAATGTAATTAATAATAATAATATTATAGTAACACCAAACAATAGTAGGGGAGCCATTTGTATTATATTGCTCTTTTCCTTCCTTTGTCCAACGTTCCCTTATACAGAAAATTTGTAATAGTCCCAGCCAGTCCCTGCTTCTGCTAGATTGTTTGAAGCTGCTTGGTTCTCATCTGTGAAAACATAATACATATGCAGCTGGGAATATTGGAAGGAGCACAGCCAGAGGAATACAATGGTACCAGCTCTCTCGCTGTTCCTCATCTGATGCTCCATATTAACAACAGCCCATTTTCCTCAAACACAAACACAAATGCTTCCTGCATTTGCCACTTACCTATTAAATCTTGGGATGTAAGCAGTAAGGGCTCACTCCAGGGTCCACAACCGGCTGAACTGAGTATACAGACCTTGATTAGAAGGTCTTTTAAGGGATTCCACATAGAAAGGTTAGCTCTTGCTTCTTTCACAATCAATTCCCCCTATAACCAGAAAACCACAAATGGTGCATTGTCATTCAAGTGACACTTGTTCATTATTACCTTTGAATGAGAAAATCAATTTCTTCTGTTCCAAGTTATCTAGTAATCTTGGGATTATGGTTTGTTGCACAGTCTATTATTGTTATCTGCCCTTTCCAAAAGACGGTAGCTTGGACTCACTTGCTACAAGCATAAGAAGTTATTTGTGTTTCTGGCATCTCCTGTATGCTTGCCTGAACTATTTAGGTTGACAAGCAAAACTATTCTAGGGCAATTCAGAGTCTGAATTGTTCTACCCCACGCAGCTGCTTGCAGTCATTGTCTAATTTCCCACCTTTATGAAATTCACTGGTTTTCATCGAATAAATTCTGTGCTTCAAAGCCTGGAAATCAAGACTTATGCATAGTCTTTGTCATACAGTTACATAGTAAATAATGGATGATTTGATTTTACACTAAATTGTGGCATTATTTATTGCACAATTGAACTGTGGTCTCTGAGCCAAGCCTACTTTGTATCCATGTATGGATGGAATTACTGCAAAAATATTATTTTCTAGTTTAGAAATAAAATGTTGTCCATAATGCAATAATGGGAGAAATTTAATTCCATCATATTAAGAATTAAATCTTCCTTCCCAGATATCTCCTGCTTCCTACCCCAGTTCATGTATGATTGATATATGTTTGTCTGGCGCTACTTGATACCTCAATTGTTTGCTATATCAGAAACTAATACCACTGTTATTAAAAGAAAGGAGCAGTGTAGTAATAGTTAACGGAATCCCAATTCAGTTCCCTAAAAATAGCTGACCACATGCATTGGTAGACAATAGTCCTATCATTCCTAAGTTTAAAAAACCTGTGCACAAAATTACAATTTATATCTGGCATTCAAATTCGCAAAAATCAGTAGCACTAGATAACAGAACAAGTGATCCTCAGTCTCTCACTGGTAAAAGAGTATGTGAGGTAGGGTATTAAATCGGAAAGTTCATGTTGAGGCAGACAATTTTTTAGTCTTGCTATCCTATTCCTTACACAGTTTTTGCAGTCCAAAAAGCAAATACAATATGCATATCTAATATCTAAGCTGCCGTGAAGAGAAGCTCATCCCAAGCATGAAAATTGTAAGGCTTCCTACATTCAGGTATGCCTTATAAGAACTAGCATTTCCTCTTCAATCCCTAATATTTCTTGCTTTCAGTCATTCTAGCAAATCTATTCTTATCAGGGTGGCTAGTTTTTAATTTATACTCCCCAAGACTAAATCCAGGTCTGTGTGTGATGATATGAGTTATATCTGTGCAAGGCAGTGTTATCCTTTCAGGGATATATTTGAAGTGCCTCCACTTTTAAGTATTTCTTTTCTTTTTTGAGGAGAACATAATTCTCCAGCTTAAACAGCAAGTTAAACAAAACCAGATGCAGAATAAATGCACTGACAATATACAAAGAAACATTTCTCACTGCAAAACTGAACACCATTACTCAATGTGTATATGCAACATGCAGCACAGAGGTGGGTATTCAGCAGATTCTGACCAGTTCTGGAGAACCGATAGTGGAAATTTTGAGTAGTTCAAAGAATCAGCAAATACCACCTCTGACTGGAGATTTTACAGTATCCTTCCCCTGCCACACCCACCAAGCCACACTCACAGAACTGGTAGTGAAAAAATTTGAATTCCACCACTGAAGCAGCAGCCAAAAATTTTTAGTATGATAAATTTTGCAATTGCCACCATAAAAACACAAATCATTGAATACACATCTTACCAGTATGGAGACCCAACAGCTTTTATTGGCAGTTCATTCTAACCAAGCTTCTTTTTTGATCATTCAAATTATCTTTTAGAACTCACTGACACAAGATGCAGTGGAATCTATTAGCAGTATTTTCAATTTATAAAGGTCATTTATCACTGGTAATAAGGGTCTATGGGTTAATTAAACTTCTGTGTTTGGGCATTTAAACATACTGCGCAGTCATTACTATATTTTTCTGCTTCATCACTAGCTAGCTAAAGGATGATGGGAGTTGAAGAACTACCCATCTGCAGACTATATGGTTAGAAAAGGTTCTCCTAAATAGACTTTGTCCTGCTTCACCAAGAGCATATGTTTCTTGGTTTATTACCTGAGTTATGTTATCTTGGCTCCACTCCAACCTGTATCCTAAGGCATTCTCCCCAAACATTTCTGGAGCTACTGCTTCCCATTCCAAAATCAGACAAGAATCTCTTTGGATAATGTGTACATTTTGTGGAGTACAATTTGGAGCTGCAAGGGAAAGAAAACCGCAATGTATCTGTTGTGCTGTTTAAGAGAGTGCTACTGAATGGCAAGCCTCAAAGTACAGAAGAGCTTTAGGAAACCCAGATATCCTAAATGCTATTAATAATCATTTATTAAATTTGTGGTTAAGTTCTACACAGTCTTCTAAAAGGTTTCCCACCTTTTCAACAAGCTCTAAATGCTGAAGCATCCATTTTATCTAGATGTGTGTTGACCAATAAAGAATTCTATTCTATCCTACTTGGAAGAACTAATAACAGCTTCAGAGTTTCCAATTAACTGTACAATAGAAAGCAACAGCCATGGAGGCCGATGATTGATTGCTTGAACCAGCCCTGAGTTTTGCACATTCCTTGCAATCTTTTTTTAATCAGACATGCAGTATATCTGTTCAATTAAATCAGGAAAGTTGCTATTTTCCAAATGTTTTCCAATTCAACAAAAAACAATATTTTTTAAGAGTTTCATGCACTCTATCCCTCTAAGTCTTACCTAATCCCAAGGTCTGAAAATAGACCCAATCTGAAAAAGGAGAGCTGCCCATCTCATTAGAGCACTGAACTCGAACACTGTAATTGGTGGCGTGCTTTAAACCTGGCAAAGCCCGTGTAAAGGGAGGGACAGAGAAAACTTCAGTGACCACCTCATCCTGCAGCTCAGCCACCTGCTAGGATAAAGGGATAAAGCAAAAACATGAACAAACAGATTCGTGGATTTGACATAAAATGCATCATTTGACGAAAATCATAAATCCTTAGGAGAGTTGCATCAAATAAATGATATATTACACATCATCTTGGCTTTGGGCCATTGATAGGCAGTGATGAATCCTTCAAACAGTTGAACCCTGTGAAACAGAAGAAAACTCTAGAATAATCAAAAGATTAGCATAATGATAACAGCAAACATGCAAGGACCAAAAATTTGAGACTGGAGTAATCTAGTATTATGAAAGCTATTGCCAATGGCTCATGGGCCTTGATGAACAAACAAGCGTATTCCATAAATATAACCGGAACCATTTCCTACCCCTGCTTATAGCTTCAGTAAAACTGCAACGAACTGCACTAATGGAAAAAAAATGAGAAATCTCATATGTCCTCCAATAGTTCTGAGATCTTACAGGTGAGACTTCTTGGAATTGCACTCACCTCTGGAGATCAACAAGAGGAGGAAAGCTGCTACATGAAAATAACCCTGCATTTTTAATCTCTCCGGCTAACTGGGCTTTGTACTTTGATGTCTTTTTAAAAAATTTTACCAACCTATTTTGCACATTTTTACTGATTCCCTTTTTTCACATCATCCATCTCTCTTGGTTTCAAGGAGAAACCTGTTCAATTAGTCAAACAATTATTGTTAAAAAAATCCCATATTTTCATTCCATGTTAGGCATGCGCACATATCTTTTCTTCCAGTATCAACCCCAATGAAACGGACTCTGCAATCCGTATACCTCAGTACTGTATGCATTATGGCTAGGGATGACAGTATGAGCAAGTCTGCTTTTCATAATGGTGTCTTTACAAGCATGTATTCAGCTTTTTTCTCCAGCCCTTGAAAAATAGCAATCCCTCCTTTCCTGCAAGCACCAGGGACTGCTAGTAGTAGAAAGATGGCTCAGAGGGTAGTAATGTTTACAAGTAACTGCACATTTGCATTTCTTTGCTGTGGTAACTCCCGTCTCCACTTGATCTTTTTATACTAGACCATGGCTGCCTCGCTAAACTTGACAGATCAGAGAATGAAATGCTTCTTTGTTTTTCCCAGCTTGGGACAGAAATGGATGCAAAGGGGAGGGATGGGGGAGCAGGGAATCCACTGTCTAAGAAGTTTGCAATTTGCTTCTCTCTCTGCTTCAGCCGTGGAAGAAATGGTTGTAGGGAGGAGCCTGGAACTTAGAGAGATTAGCACTGTGTGCAGTGACCGATGGACGTGCATGTTAGGAAGAATAGGCTGTACCTAGTACAAGCAGGCAGAATTCTAATGTGCAAGAGGAAATTCATTCTAATCTGTCAAGTGTCCCAAGAAAACAGCAATAAACACTGTGCAGGGGAGGGTTGCATGCAGGGAGTAGAGGTAACGTCATTAGCTCAAAGGGCTCTTTGGTTTCTTGAAAGTCATAAGTAAGAAGGCATTCTGCATCTCTAATGAAACGGAATAAAATAGACAAACTACAGCCTCTGCCTAGTTGCTCATGCTTTCAAAGTTACAGTTTTCTTTGTCCCTCAGGATTAAGTATAAGCTGCGGCCAAAAGCACCTGGAGAAATTGCCTTTAGTCCATGGCTCCATCACAGGACTGAGTTGAATCTAAACAAACCCAAGGCTTTAAAAACAACCATTCTGTTTTTCTTTCTTTCTTCCCCAGTTCTGTTTCTGTAACATCACTCAAACACCTTGTTCTGTCAGCTTGATTAGTCCTAATCATAGTTGTGCCCATGCAGTCACCACAAATCAATGCCTCAGGCGAGGCATTTTATCTTAATCAAGCAATCACTCAAATATTTTGGAAGAAGGATTTTTTTTAAATTTAAGAATACTGATTGCTATAACAACTCCCTGGAGGAGTCCATTATAGAGATGAATCTGGTCATTTAGAATAAAGGGGCTTAAATTCTCAGCTGAAATTCTCATCTCTCCTTATAGATGCCCAGACTGAAGAACTAAATACATAATAAATTTGCAGTCCTAAACTCATGTGTCCAGGCTGACTCATGGCTTTCCGCAGCAAGAAATACAAAACATACTATTTATTTCAATATATATAGCATTTGCTTCAAGATTGCAAAACTCCAGCCCAGTCATTTCTCTCAAAGTCACAAGTAAACAGCTTCATGCCACATCAGTCCTTTTCAAAAACAAAGTCCAGTGAAATTATCCGTCCTGCTTCTAGCCAGTTGTACTCCATGTAAATTCCTGAATATTTTTTAAATATATAATGGCTTTGTTAGCTCCTCAACAATAAATCTACTTAGCTGGGTTTTTTTGTGTCATTGGAAAGCTATTTTTGCAGTTTCTTGCCTACTCAACCTGAAGGATCTCTAGTCCTTTCCCATCATCTCAATTGCTGTCGAAAAAAGACACTAAACATTTTTTCTGTGTTACACTAATAAATTAATATAAGGAACAGATACAAGTCACAGATAAAACGTTTAAGTTCAAAATTAATCAAAATGATAATAAAGAAGAAAAAGACTTGAATATATTCTTGGGGAAAAAAGGCTGTTTCTAGTGTGCTGCTCCTGGAAGGGAAGAGTTAATTTTTTTCTTCCTCCTGGACTGCAGTTGGTCTTTCAAAACTGTATTTTTTCAAAAAGGCTTGCAAAACACCTATGTTGCAATGATTGGTAGCCAACAGATCTAAATATATACTGTACATACATACATTTGTATGATCAGACATTATCATTTTCCAATCCTTTTTTCACACTATGGGAAAACTTTTCAAGGCAATTTTCAAGTATTTAGGAAATAAACATATCGGTAGCAGAAATCTTCAGTGCCCAAATAAGCTGTGAGAACTAGCAAATAAAATTTAACTGTCCAGTTTAAAAATCCATGAAGAGTTACATTTATTGTGCCAACTCAACTAGTTTAAAAGAAAGTCACTGAGAATAAGTGAGCTTTATGGGATTTCCCAGACCTGAAAGAAAGGGATTTCACCCAACAGAACACAGCTGAAAAGGATTTTCCCTTTGCACTTGTTTCAGAGCCAGGCAGCTCAGCACAGAGCTTTCAGACAAATCTTGTAACTCTAAGTGCAGATGAAAAAAATCCTTTGGGTAACTTGGCCTCAAACCATTTAAGTTTTAGAGTCTCACCAGTACTTTGAACCAAAATGAGAGTTCAACAGCAACCAGAGACGCTAGTGAAAGTACCAGTGTCATCTGATCCCATTGCTACTTGGGTGACCAATGTGATGAAATAATAGGGTACTTACACCCTACTAAGGCAAGTGAAGAGTTAAGAGGGTACTTCCTATAAGAGGACAGAAAGATAACAAACTGGAGAGATGTGCATGCGTGCGCACACACCCACACCCACAACTGGCAGCAGACATTTGGTAATGATGATTGGATAGCGTGGTAATTATGATTGGATAGTGAAACCATGTGAAAAAAGAAACTAATTCTGACCATTCTGACCAAGCTAGTTCTGAACCTTTTAACAGAAACAGTTTATATTAATGTTATCTATTCCAGGAGTGTCAAACTCTATTTCACTGAGGGCTGCATCAGAGTTATGTTTGACCTCGGGGGGCCAGGGTGGGCATGGCCAGGTCAATATCACTTGTGTCAGGGGCGCCTGTGGCAGCCTGAGTGCTCTGCCAGCAAAAATGGGCTCCCAAACACCGTTTTTGGCTGTGCCGGCCTCCTGCAAGCCTCTGCCAGCGAAAACAGAGCTCAAGAGGGCAGCCCTCCCAAGTTCCATTTTTGCTGACAGAAGCACTGCGGGCTGGTCATTCGCTGTTTCCAAGGCGGCCCCGCAGGCCAGATCTAAGCACCCCATGGGCCAGATCCAGCTCACGGGCCTTCAGTTTGACACCCCTGATCTATTCAGACAATGTAGTTCTTGTTAAATAAAATGTTGTATGATCTACTAACAGTAAACAAAGAGACTGGCTATAATATTCTCCTCCCTGCCTACCACAAGAAGAGGAGAGAATACAAGTCTAAATTTATAATTTTGGAGTAGTGGCACAAGATTTTGAACTAATTATATCCCCATAAAACTTTGCAGAATATAGGCAACTTTTGAACAAATAAATTTATCCACTTTCTCATCAACAGAAAATTCCAAAGCATCTTCAAAAATAAATCCAGGTGGAGTAAATTACAGCAGTCCAACCTAAATGTTAAATCCATGCATAGATCTTCTCTAGACAGGGCCACAGCTGGTAGAGCAGATCACCTCAGGAAAAAAATTACTGCTATCACCAAGGTTGTCTCAACACTAAAAACATAGGAGAACTCCTACACTGTATATTTGAATTTTAGAAGACATCTCTAATAACAACTGCAAATGTCTATGTCACATGGGCTTCTTTCCTACAGATAGTATCTCCAAAGTATAAATTAAGTCTCAGCTTGTTCAGGACAGGCATTCATAGATGTTGCTTTGGTCAACCCCAATTTTGGCTTTGGTCTGCCCACTGCTGGAATGCAGCCATGGAATGAATGCACGTCTTATCAGTGTATGTGTGCCTCAAAATACAAATCCAAACAAATAAATAAAATGAAAAAAAAGGTCTCCACCCTTGTTTTGTGTGCTGTCTCTTATTCTTGACTCTGCCATGCCCTCAGGACTTTGGCTTCTGGTGTTTCTGTTTCAGGGACACCTGCACCTTAGCTTTGTCAACAACACATTGGAGAACTGTGTGAACGGGTTCAATCTGAGATGCAATTACCACAATCAATTTCTCCAATGCATGATCAGGTTGCAAAGCCTGTTATTGCTTATTGTTCAGTGATTCCTGTTGGGACAGGCCTCAGAAGATTTGATGCTTGAGACATAGCAAGAGCAGGCACATGTTCCTCAGCCTTTCTGCAGTATTCCCAACAACTGAGTGATTTTTGTACTTGAAGCAGAAAATCCCTCAAGTTCTCTGTCTTTATCTGAAACTCAACATGAAATGGTTCATTCATGATTTATATATTTCTTCCTGGAGCTCCACAACAATATAGCTTCAGAAATGCTTTGTAATGCTTCCTATGGAGTTATGGGCCAAATGTTTTCTCATTGGCAAGAACTCTTACATCTGGGAATGTTTTTATTCCTCCCCTTTCCTGAAGTAAAGACGGCCCATTAGTATCCTCCTATGCCATTTCAAAGGGCAGTTTTGTCACTCATGGTGACACTGACAAGGGATGTCCAGATGAAACCTGCAGTGTTTGTAAAACCAGGGCATGTAAGACATAAATATAACTTGTCCCAACACTGAATATGAAAGGTAGAAATGAAAACTTGACTGGTAGAACATAATGAAGCTGTAAGATTCATCAAAGTAAAAGTAAAGTCCATTTTATTCACTTTTTTATTTGGGGGAGGGCAGGAATTAACAGCAATACCCTAGCCTTTGTTATACATAATATTAAAAGTGATCCCAAGTATATATATTTTTAAAAAATGATCCCAATTATATATATTTAGAGCCTTGGTGGTGCAGGCTGTTAAATGCCTAGCACTTAGTTCCAGCTGCCTGCAATTAGTGCAGGCTCGAATCTCACCAAGCTCAAGGTTGACTCAGCCTTCCATCCTCGGGGTAGGTAAATTGAGGACCCAAGATTGTTGAGGGCAATAAGCTGACTTTGTAAAAATGCCGCTTAGTAATAAGCAGGCATATACAATGGAATGAAGGCTATTGCTGAGCGCATTGGGTTGTGCTACAAAAAAATGTAAGCCGCCCTGAGTCTCCGGAGAAGGGCGGCATATAAATATGAATGAAATAAAAATAAAAAGATGGCATTAAAAAGATGCCGTATTTTCTATTAGGATTTGATGACAAATGGGGTCAAATAATGTCCTTTGACATTTAAAGGATTCAAAGGCCTATTAAGCCATCTCTGCCTCAAAACCCCTTGTTGCCTGCATATCATTAGTTGTAAAGATATACAAATTCCAATTTGGCTCACAGTCCACACTTCTGAAAAAGATTCTCTCCCTCTCCTTCTCTCCCCCTCCCTCCCTGTCTCTCTCTCCCTCCCTCTTTTTCTCTCTCCTTTAGATATTTTTATCCACCTTTATTATTTCCATAGATAATTCAAGGTGGCTAACATACCTAATACTCTTTCCTCCTCCTATTTTCCCCACAATAACTTTCTTCTGATCCTTAGCATTTTATCAAGGTCTGGACACTGAATTAGAGGCCTGCTTGAATGCAGATTAACTTTTTCCCTAGTCTGCTGCTTGTGACAAAGTCAAACAAATAACATTGGATTAAGTAATGGGGAATTTATAACGCTCCATTGTTTAGAACAGGGGAAGCTCAAATTGGAAAACAAGTTCTGGTCGCACAAAAACGTTGAGCAGTTTAGTCTGGAGAAGGACATATATGTAATCGTTTCGTACCTGTACCATACAGGAGTGTAGGGGGGAAAGGCCATCAAATCCAGATTGCCAAGTGACACTGGCATTGTTGCTGGTGATCTTAGTGACTGTCACATTGAGAGGTGGAAAAGGGATCGCTGAAACAGAAGGAAGATTTTTAACATATGCAAAACTGAGTGGTTATTTACATAGAAATGTGCAAGTGCTACAGTCTGGGGAATTTGGACAAGATCCCTGAGAGGTGCTAATTGAGCTATGAATGAACAGAGGTAGCCTGCTCATGACATTATAAATCCTGATTAACACTGCATATCTTTTTTTCTCAGTTGATGGCTAAATAGACAGAGAAAATAAGGAACATTTGTTGCTTTCAAAAATGTTCTGTTATGGAATCTGAGAGTCAAGTGGTAGTAGTCCGACATATCTTAAACCTTTTGAATAATATGTTCTTTTTTCAGGCATAGTACTACCCCATGCCATACTTGCATGTGTCTCCTAAATACTACTGATACACACACACACATATAAAAACAAATGTGCTTTTAAATTTCTTCCATTAGGTTGTGTCCGACTTGGAGTGTCATTGGTGTGTAGTGTGTAATCCCTGCAGTTTCTTGGCAAATCTTGGCTGGCTTGCCATTGTCTCCTTCCTGGGGCTGAAAAGAAGTGACTGGCCCAAGGTCACCCAGCTGACTTTATGCCTAAGGTGGGCCTAGCACTCACATCTCCCGGTTCCTAGCCTGGGGGACTTAACCACTACAGCAAAGTAGCTGTCATTACTAAAATATTGGAATACATTGGAAAAGAACAGGATTGACAGAAAATCTACAGAAATTCAGAAAAGCCTATTCAATTCTTATAAAAATGTTCCGTGAAAATGTAAAATGGGACGTTTTAAAATCTTTATTAATGAACAAGCGACTCTACGTCATTCACCACGCATCTGTTTACGTTTATTCTGTTTAGATAATTGAGATCATCAACCCTTTTAAAACTTTTACCTCATTCTGAGGTTTATGAGGCTTGCAAAAATTCTGGGTATGTAATGAGATTCATCTGAGTGATACATCACCCAATGTCAGAACAGCGTCACTTTCCCTTAGTCTCAGCAAACACAGAAAGGATGCAATTGCTACTGGGGTCATTGGAATCACTGATGGTGCAGGCAAGCAACTCTCATTCAGCTGGAAAACCCTTAGTCTCCTGATTATGAGTCATAGTTGTTTGGGAAGTTCAATTACTGTCATTCCAATATTTTCAAGGTTGTATAAAAAAAATCTGGCATCAACTGAAGCTTCTATGTGCATGCATCAATACTATTATATGAAAGAAGTTTGACCTTTTCCATATTTTCCTGCCCCAATTTCTATATTCTCCAAATTAGGTTATATAATACCCTCTCTCCCCTCTCCGATTAAGTGAGAAGATCTTTTGACATAGCACCCAATAATAAACCTGATTTACTGGAGAAATTTGTTCTTGTGTTTATTTTATAGCCTTTTTCAAAACAACTGAATGTTTTTTTTAAATTATTATTTTATTATATCATTAGTGATTATGGGCTTTAAAATAATTTACATTTTACAGTTTGATTTCTGAATTTGTAATCTATTTCTCTTCTTTGTTGTTTTATGTAATATTGAGCAGTTTTGGCAACTGCCCAGAGATTTACATTAATTGGTAATTAGGAAAACAAAATCATATTAATGGGTAAAAAGTCTACACCCAACCCTTTGGACTACTTCAGAATTTCCACATCCTGAACCAACTTTATTCATGCGTTATATATACACATGGCAGGCACTCCCCAGTATCATGTGTTTATAATTACACTATTACTCAATATCTGAATACTTCAGAAGAGAAACCACTGTTCAGGAACTGTTTCTCTTACACATCTGCAGATAATGCACAGAGAAAACTAGCTTACATATGTGATGTCAGAGGCAAGATATACGGAATAGATCCTATAATTCTTTGCTCTTATTTTATTCTTTTCTGCTGTATATAAATATGACATTACAAAAATTTAATGTCTTCTACACATTAGTCACACTGCACTGAATATTGCAGATACTACTTCCACAGGTTACCTATGGATCTTATGAAGACAAAAGCCAACATCACAGAACCAAACAGAAATTGGCAACTTCAAGGAATGATCCATCCCTCTAGGACCCTTTTGGTTTAGATCAGGGATGTCAAACCCACGGGGTGCTTAGATCTGGCCCAAAGGGCTGTCCTGGAAACAACAGCCTGGGCTGCAGTCCTTCTGCAGTAAAAACAGAGCTCTGTTTACGCTGGAAGAGGGTTACAGGAGGCCAGCACAGCCAAAAATGGAGCTCGGGAACCCGTTTTCGCTGGCAGAGTGCTTGGGCCACCACAGGCGCCCCTGACATGAGTGATGTTGAGCTGGCCATGCCCCTTGCCCCCCCAAACATAATTCTGATGTGGCCCTCAATAAAATTGAGTTTGACACCCCTGGTTTAGATCATCCTGGACGATACACTAAAAACTGCTACATCTCCTTGCTAATTACATTGCAAACGATGCCAGGAAAGAACACATCTTTCCAATTCAGTCTTGTATGAGAAAGCTCCAGACATGCTCTTTCCATAAGTATTCTTAGATTAATTTCTTTTTCTTTTTTCATTTGTACTTTATCACTGTTGTCATCGTGACATTCATTGGCAATATTTCATTAAAAGTATATAGGAAGACAGGACAAATTTGAAATGAAAGGAAGTCACAATTTGGATGAATCTCATAATAAAACACATGTTTGAGAGGAATATGAGAAAGTACAAGGAACTATCAAGGAACAGGAAAAGAAAGTGGGAACGCATAGGACCGGTTGCCTAATCATAACATTTTTTTTTGTAAACACTAGAAATAAAAAGGGTAAAGATTTTGATGACACTGCTGGTTTGAGAAAACCATTTCCAATTTCTTCTTTGATTTGTTGTCTTTTTAAATATAAATTCAAGCTGGTTGCCTCTCACTTCTCTTGTTCTGGCCCATTTTCCTCTCGTTTACTCTCAAGCGCCTCACTCTCCATATGTTCTCTCAGATCCACCCCTTCACTGCTCCCGTCATCTCCTGTTCCCACTCATGGCTCAATGGTTCCATTCATGTTGCACTGATTCTTGAAACCAACTGCCACTCCTTGCTTGGCAAAGGCTTCCTCTTACCTTTAGATTTGCCTAGTAATTTGGTTGCCATTAGTTTCTAGAGCAGAAATTCCTCATACTTTGTTTACTTGCAGTGCTTCCAAATATCTTGCCCGAAAAGTTCTAATTATATCTGAAAATTCAATCCGAGCTAAAAAGCTAAATCTAGCTTCTCCTCATCTTTCGAAAGCCCCAAATCTTAGAAGCCTTATTTTTGGTCACCATTAGTAAGAGGGGACTCAGTTCCAATCCTTGCTGGGCAGTCTATTGCCTCCAGACAAAGACAGTGCAGTTTTTTGTTAAGAATGGAAGAGTTAAAGAATTAAACAACATCCCCCTGGATCAGACCACAGGTTGAAGAAGTTGGAATTCTTTCCCACTGTTAGAGTGGGTCAAATCAATTAGAAAGTGGCATCTATAAATAAAATCAAGATTCCCCCCCCCTCGCTGTAATTTGCTGGAAACAATCTAATGACCTGTTTTGTACATATCCCAGACTGTATAACACAGCTCTAAGGACACCCCGCAACTGCAGTACTGAAATTCAGCAGGAAAATGACTGATTTTCAACAGCAGATTTGGATCCACACTTCTTCTGTGAGGAAAAACGCTCTCATTCTCACTCTGATGCCCACCTATCTGCAGAGCAGAGCAGAAAATTGCTCATTTCTTCAGGCCCATCTTTTAAGTTTATGCCATTATTGCACCATAAGACTTTTAGCACTGTGCTAGGTTGAGAAGCTGAATTCCAGCTCCTGATCTAGAAGACAATGCCCACCCCAATATAACAATAAGCCTGTTCAGATCAACACTGGCTTACAGTGCCAAACATCCCTCCTTCCAAATCACTCTATAAATGTAAATGTTTCACTGCTGAAAGGTAGCCCAAGGAGCATCCTATACCCTTGAGCTGGCACAGCACTAAGTAGCAATGGCTTGGTTGCAGATCGTGCTAAACCAAGAAAACAAATTACTGAACTATCGGTGAACTCAGTACTTTCTTTGTTAGTGTCACTTTACACCTGCCCTTTTCAACTCAACAGTTCTGTATTTGACTTCCAACTTGGCCTTAACAAAAAGTGTAATATACCAGCATAATGCAAGATGGATGAAAAATCACTATGGGTAACCCTCACATAGCATCCTCAACTGAACTGGAAATTTTGATCCCAAGTCATTTGAGTATATTTTATGACTATATTTACGATGGTCGAAAAACAAGTCACTGGAGTAGTTACATAAATCATGTCATTGTTAAGCAAATAAATCCATTCTCTCAAATAGGTGGTTTTTGCCAATTTCTGGCAAAAAAAATAGCAGAAACCAGAAAAAAGTTGCAAATCATAGTCACATAACTACAGGAACTGCAACCAGTTGTAAATGCAAGCCAGGTGTCAAATGCCTGACATCTGATACACACACATACACACACCTAGGGGGACATGGGACAGTTGCAGCAGGAAATTTTGGACAATGCCTTTTTGGAGATTTACAAAGTAGGTTGGTAAAAGCTTTGAAGACTCCTTTCAAATGCCAAAGAATGATGAAAGCTTAAGTCCTATGATGCTGTAGGAATGATTTAAAGGTCAATATTGGTACAGCAAAAAAAAGAACATAAAGTTGCACTATTTGACCAGAGATAAGCTATTTGTCTGATATTTCTATTAACTCATGATTTGCTGAACTAAGATTAAAAAGACGATTTATGGACTGCATATAGATAAAAGTTAGGTTATGGAGAGAACAGAGTATTTTATGTGTAACATTAAAAAAGGGTGAAAAGTTAATCAATCAGCTTATGCTCAGTGTGATGAAGGTTGGAAACTTCTTCTTTATTCTTATCTATGGTGCCTTTTTCTTTTCTTTTCTTTTTTCCTCCACCTTCTGAACTTTTTTTCTTCTAGTTTAGCTTGTATTCTGTTAATTAAAAACTTCAATAAGACTATTTTTAAAAAGAAAAAAAATCCACTCTTCTCATTAATTCAACTCATTCATAACAATATACTCATATATTCTATTTTGCACAACAAGGAATGCAGCCAATCAAGCCCCAATTATATTTCCTTGCCCTACAAAAGTATTAATTATTCTTAACCTACACGTTTAGTCTCTTGTTAAATAAGAGAGCAAATTGTGGGAGGACAAAAAATTACTTTAGAAGCAAACTATTGTTATGCTTTAAATGAACGTTTAAAGCTACGAAGTATAGAAAGATATAAAAGCAATATTTTCCTGAAATGTAATTGTTCCAAGCAGTGGTCTGTACTGTTCTGCTTTCAATAGCTCATGAAAAGCCAGCATTTGAGCAAAAGGACGATGGGAGACACTTTGGCTGCCAAGACACCAAATCTACAGTATGCCTGCCAAAAAAGGATGCTGTTCTCATTTACACATTGTAGACAATGTCATGATCACAGGCATCCATAGGAGAGACTAATGATGAAGCATGTATTGCACTGTCATGACACGAACCACATAGTTGACTTTCTACATATAATGTCATGGCACAAGAACAAAAGACTGGAGTTTGTGCTGTGACATTCTGACTCATTCCATCTTCTCATATTTTTGTACCTGATGTTTTTTTTTCTAAAAAGACCTTTGATACTGTTTGTTCCCTTGTATCTCATTCCCTTCTTGAGCTGCTAGTGGTTTATTTTTATTAGCAAATTTTCCTGCTAAAGGGGTGGGCTTGCACAAAAAAAAAATAGTGACTATTTTGTTTTGAATTGTATTTAATCTGTTAAGAGCATGGAGAATCAGCTAAGAAGTCATCTGTGAGGGTTGTGTGTAGCAGTTTTAAAACATGGAGACAAAAAATTACTGTAGCTTACTTTAGACTACTTTTTCCCTTTTCCTGTGAGAGAATGCACCTCCTTCTATGTTTCCATCTGTGAAAGGATAGGAAATGGTTTCTCACCTTTAATCTGTACAATGGCTGTCCGAGATGAAGATAATCCCTTTATGTTGTGGGCTTCACAGGAGAAAACTGTGCTTTGATTAATACCTAGAAATCAGTCAAGAAAAAAGAATACTTAAAAAAAGCAGAAAAGAATCTAAATATTTAATAATCCTTAAGGTAATATTTTACAGTTTCACACACGGCTCAGATTTTACCTACGCAACTCAAAAGACTGAACTGAAAGCTGATCCCAAATTATGCGGCTGTTTTGTGTACATGTTGGCGTATTTATTATTTATTTATGGGTTATAGTCATCCAATTCCAAAAAAGTCTGGGTGGCATAAAAAAAAAAAAACCTCGATAAAATAATTCAAACATAAACCTGCATAGACAGACTGGACTAAAACGATCTTTAAAAAAACACAAATCACAACATGCACACCCCCCCAAATACACCAATACACGAATCCCAGCCCTGGATCCAAAGCCAGGTTTTAATAGTTTTTTGGAAATCCAAAAGGGAGGGCACTCTACTTTTTGGGGGAGAGGGGAGGAAGGGAGACTGGCTGTTCCACTGAAGTGAGGTGAATAAGCTGTTTCAAAGGCAAAGCTTATAGCAGTCTCCAGGAAAAGGGATCGCAAACATAAGTTTAATAAGTTACTGTTTCCTTTGTAAATTTTGCAAATTTAGTTTCACAAAAGTGTGCACATGGATGATGACTATATATCTGGGAATATATGTTGGCTTTACTATTAGACTACAGAAATAAAAGCTGCAGAATGAAAAGCTTTCAACTAGAAACACCACACTAGCTCTTCAGAGCCGTTGTCTGCAAACCCTGTGAAGAAAGACAACCTTCTACCTTTCCTCTTCCTTTCAAAGTTACGTTTTCATCTACATTTTGGCCTGAATGTTATTCTTTATCTAGAGAGCAGAATATTGCATGCTCATGTGAAGGAAGTTTTTTTTTCTATCCAGAATAGGTCAAAATAGGAGCAAGGTTAAAAAACAAAATCAACTATGCTTTCAAATCAAAATGGAATTTCCACTTCATTTTGAGCTTGTAAAAATCCAGGTAGTCATTGCTTGAGCAATCTGAAACTTATTTAAAGGAAGTTTCATCTGATCCCATAAACAAACTTCCTGTAGTAGGAAAATGTTGTAAAATGATCCCTCCGTGTCATAGGTTGGTAGAATTGCTAGGTAGTTTACAGGTAGACCTGTACATGTATGTATGTGTATATGTGTGTGTATGTATGTATGTATGTATGTATGTATGTATGAATGATAAATCAATTTAAAAACTGCAGCTTAATAAAACATTAAAACAATGCAAATACAGTATCAACAAGATATCTAAAAAATACCAATGAGGGTTGAGAACAAACCCCATAAGAACTTAATAGCACAAAAACATCACATCTCACAGACCATCTAATCCCCAAACCCTGGAACATATCTGGGTCTTCAATGCTTTCAGAAAGGCCAGCAAGCTTAGGAACAATTTAACCTATGGTGTTCCAGAGGGTAAGATTAGGGTTAGGGTTATGCCATTTTTTAGTTGAGGAGATCCAGGGTGTGCCCCTCCTGTCACACTGGGTGGGGTGGGTACAAACCATCAGTCCCTTACATACTGTAACTCCCTCCCCCATCCTAACCTTTAACCATGATTTACAAATTCCATTAGTAAAATTTGGAAAACCAAAAAAACCTACATGATAGCTTAGTATTATATGTGAACAGATTACCATAATAAAGATCATCAAGAACATGGGATGCCTACTGAACCTAGAAGCTGGGAAGTTCTAAGTCCAATGAGTCCAGGGCCAATAGCCTCGACTTTCAATAAAGGGTCTTCTCTTCTTCAGAATAAATCACTGGAAAGAGGTTATCCAAATAGGATGTTTCTGATAAGTGACAATTAGCTTTACAATTATTTATGGTATAACAATGGGATGGAAGGCCAGCCAGCCAGAAAGGGAATGTTTCTTGGAATGTTTATTTTGTCTCTTAACGCACCCGATGATAAGAAGCAAGGCTTCTGACTGGAGCTTAATGAGCAATTTCCCCCAAGCAAAAGCATTGACTCTGCTAGTATTGTTGACATCTTGCTGGTTGGAAGCACAGAACTATTGTGACTAGGAGAATGTATTTTTAAGCTCCCTGTGGAAGATTTAGAGGAGCAATGAGATTCGGAATGAGTTTACAAGCTTACTTTTCAATGTCCAATTTGCCCCGCTGTACATATTTTTCATTTTGTTTTTGTAATTACTTATGGTATTGTTTGTGAAAGAAACACAATTGAGACCACCAAGTTCCCATTACTTAGAAAACTGGAAGTGGGGAGCTTTGAGGAAAATACATCTGTGGAAGCTGGTCTCTAGGGTTTTTAATCTCATCCTCAACGTGCCTTGTAGGACTCTTCAAAATATGCTTGAGTCTGAACTATAGCTGAGGCTGCCTTTCAGGAAAGCATGGTGTTCGGTCAAAACTTGTCTTGAGCAATCTTTATATTACCTTCACTAAAACTGAAGTTAACAAGCAGAAGTAGATCAAAAGGTGAATGAAGAGATGTCAACAAGTTTTAAAGCCTTCTTATGAAACCTCAAAGCTGCCTATTTTGCTGATCAAACAATGAAAACATTCTTGTTGTTCTTTCATACAGTACTCAGCATGTTCCCAATATCTTCTAGGTATAGGCAGATACAGGTGAAACTCGAAAAATTAGAATATTGTGCAAAAGTTCATTTACTTCCGTAATGCAACTTAAAAGGTGAAACTAATATATGAGATAGACTCATTACATGCAAAGCAAGATAGTTCAAGCTGTGATTTGTCATAATTGTGATGATTATGGCTTACAGCTCATGAAAACCCCAAATCCACAATCTCAGAAAGTAGAATATTGTGAAAAGGTGCAATATTCTAGGCTCAAAGTGTCCCACTCTAATTAGCTAATTAAGCCATAACACCTGCAAAGGGTTCCTGAGCCTTTAAATGGCCTCTCAGTCTGGTTCAGTAGGAATCACAATCATGGGGAAGACTGCTGACCTGACAGTTGTGCAGAAAACCATCATTGACACCCTCCATTAGGAGGGAAAGCCTCAAAAGGTAATTGCAAAAGAAGTTGGATGTTCCCAAAGTGCTGTATCAAAGCACATTAATAGAAAGTTATGTGGAAGGGAAAAGCGTGGAAGAAAAAGGTTCACAAGCAGCAGGGATGACCGCAGCCTGGAGAAGATTGTCAGGAAAAGGCCATTCAAAAGTGTTGGGGACTTTCACAAGGAGTGGACTGAGGCTGGGGTCAGTGCATCAAGCGTCACCACACATAAACGGATCCTGGACATGGGCTTCAAATGTCGTATTCCTCTTGTCAAGCCGCTCCTGAACAACATCAGAAGCGTCTTATCTGGGCTAAAGAAAAACAGACCTGGTATGTTGCTCAGTGGTCCAAAGTCCTCTTTTCTGATGAGAGCAACTTTTGCATCTCATTTGGAACCCAAGGACCCAGAGTCTGGAGGAAGAACGGAGAGGCACACACTGCAAGATGCTTGAAGTCCAGTGTGAAGTTTCCACAGTCTTTGTTGATTTGGGGAGCCATGTCATCTGCTGGTGTTGGTCTACTGTGCTTCATTAAGTCCAGGGTCAACGCAGCCGTCTATCAGGAGATTTTGGAGCACTTCATGCTTCCTTCCACAGACGAGCTTTATGGGTATGCTGACTTCATTTTCCAGCAGGATCTGGCACCTGTCCACACTGCCAAAAGCACCAAAACCTGGTTCAATGACTGTGGGATTACTGTGCTTGATTGGCCAGCAAATTCTCCTGACCTGAGCCCCATAGAGAATCTATGGGGCTTTGCCAAGAGAAAGATGAGAGACATGAGACCGAACAATGCAGAAGAGCTGAAGGCTGCTATTGAAGCATCCTGGTCTTCCATAACACCTCAGCAGTGCCACAGGCTGATAGCTTCCATGCCACACCGCATTGAGGCAGTAATTGCTGCAAAAGGGGCCCAAACCAAGTACTGAGTACATATGCATGCTTATACTTTTCAGAGGTCCAATATTGTTCTATGTACAATCCTTGTTTTATTGATTGCATGTAATATTCTAATTTTCTAAGATTCTGGATTTGGGGTTTTCCTGAGCTGTAAGCCATAATCATCACAGTTATGACAAATCACGGCTTGAACTATCTTGCTTTGCATGTAATGAGTCTATCTCATTTATTAGTTTCACCTTTTAAGTTGCATTACTGAAATAAATGAACTTTTGCACGATATTCTAATTTTTCGAGTTTCACCTGTATAAACACAGAAAAGCCAGACTGTACCCTGAAAGGGTAATCAACTTTTTAATATGAATCAATTTAATCACTGAAAATATTGCCTCTTCCCACCCAACTTTCTTCCTGGTCTATTATTATTTTCTTTTAGCATTTATGTGCTCTTCTCTGCTGAAGCCAGGCTTTTTCCCCTTCCTTATACACCTTTGTTCTTGTATGCCTATAACTTTTTATAAGGTTTTACCAGATTCATCTGATCCTTTCACTTCCTCCTTAGTGTTTGTTCAGAACAGGCATTAAATGAAACAGGACATGTTAGGGCTTGGTTAAGGGCTTTCCAACCACATATATACCTGTTTGAGGAAGCAATATTTCCTTTCAGTTTTAAGATAAATACCAACAAGAAATTCTCCTTTGCAGGTCCTCCTATTTTGTCTTAAATCTAGAATGTATTTTATTTGTTTGTAACCATAAGAAAAATATTTACTACAGATATATCTTTAAATTTCTCTTGAAAATCTCAAAGTTCCATCTAGGTGGTAATTGTTTAATCTCCCTAGTTGTGGATTCAACTGTGTTTTCTTTCACCAACTACAAACTGGTGCACATAGTAGGCTTTTGATATTTGATAGAAAATAAAAACATTCATACAAGTCATTGCAAACAATAAACAATTTTGAAAATGAAAACATCTTTCCATCTGGGATTGGGAAGAGAGAAATGCATCTTTGTTTTTGAATTACCTAACTTGCCACTCAGAAATTTTAGAAACCCTTTTTTGCCTTAGGTGAATTCAATTCTATATTGGGTTCTCGTTCGTTTTTTTTCTTTTTAACACACTTGAGACACAATTTTACATTGTGTCAGAAACTATTAGTGTTGTTTATACCTTTGCCCCATTAGTCACCCTATTCCTTTATGAATAGTTTTTATTCATCATAGAAAGAAGCCTTACCTGACACATTTAGAATGGAGGGAGAGAGGTCTGGATGTCCAACCCTAGAATCACCCATCCACCAGACAATTGTCACTGGCTCAGGTGGTCCTACTGCAGCACAGGCCATTTGGAAAGGCCTACCAGGGATGACTGACTGGTCTTTTGGCTCAACAGTGAAATAGGGAACACCTTGAAGAATAAAATGGGAGACGTTTGCATTTTATGAACTGAAACAGATGCATTTAATTCTTTCTTAGCAGTTTATATGTAACACAAAACACTAACATTTCTTGCTCTCACAGAATATATTTTGATATTTGTGGCCATTTTTGTCACTTTCTCTACAAAAAGAAGACTCCACTGTCATTTGCAAGATCCAACATGTCTTTGTATATTTTGTTACTGAAGGGATAATTTGATCATTGAATAGGAGAAAGAAAGGAATAATTATTTTGATACACTGCCAGGTAATTTTTGAAACTGCCCTAGCCTTTCTTGAAAATCTGGAATGTCACCTATTGACTGCTTGATAGGAAAATGAGGACCCAAGATTGTTGGTGAGGACCCAAGATTGTTGGGGGCAATAAGCTGACTTTGTAAAAATGCCACTTGGGGGGGCCAAAAAGCCCTAGTAATAAGCAGGCATATACAATAGAATGAAGGCTATTGCTGAGCACATTGGGTTGTGCTCCAAACATTGTAAGCCGCCCTGAGTCTCCGGAGAAGGGCGGCATATAAATGTAATTTTTTAAAAAAATGGAATAGAGAATGGATTTTACTATCTAATCCTTCTTTCAAACAATTAAAAGTGAAATTCCAACTGTTTTTGATTGAAAGGGAATCAAATAAATATGGTTTGCTGGTGAAGAATTAGACTTTTCTCTTTTGTTGTATAAACTGTATGATAAGCATTATTCAACAAAAGCATTTTACTATGAGCTTAGATGCATATCTGAGAAATAATTAAAAGAAACCAACATAATTAGAAGCATGCATATTAAAAGTACTAAAATAACACGTGTCAAGTTTAGAAACTGTCAGAAATTATACTCCTATTTTGTATTCTGACTCTGAATACCTTTCTTTGGATACATATTAAAAATGTATTCAGAAATATAGCTGGCCTATATTCTAAAGTAACAAAAAATAATAAAGTCTACAGTGGAGAAAACAAATAAATGTTTGCCCTATAGTGCTTTCCTTGATGTCTTAGTCTATGCTATATGTTAGAGTAGCTAATTAATCCTAAGTGACTCATGATAACTGAAGGGGAGAAATGGTACCAATGTTGATATCTTCATAATAAAATTACATTTATTATGAATGCCTGAGAGAAGATTAAAAATGTGCTTCAATGACAAATGTAAATTTTCTGCCAATCCAAACATTTCATACTCACCAAATACCTGAAAATGTATTTCACATATATTTCAAAGTTTAACTGTTTTTTTTTCAAAATAGCTCTGATAAAAATGTAGTTTTTATACAAAAAATACAGCTTCTCTCTTGTTTCAATCACTTAGATATGAGTGGGTGTCCACCCAGTTTTTCCTGTTTGTCTTCAATGTACTCTTTTAAGTTTATTTTCAAATAGTTTTTTATCCATAATTGACTGGTGCTCCCAAAAATTATGTAACTTATTAATATATACTTTCTTGACATTTTGAATATGTTTGGATTTATTTTAAATTCTAACCATTATTTGTATTTGAAGATAATAACTTTGGACAGACCCGCCTACGTTTAGTAATTTTTGTGGGAAGAATGCATAATCTAAACTTCTGGAAATCACTGATACTTTACCAGTATTTAACTCTGATAGGATTATATAACAAACTGATATTTACACAATGGCAACACTATCAGATAAAGAAAAATAAGCCCCAACAGAGTCCTAACTATGAAGGAATGTTCATTCTTACTTTTAAGTCATTTGACCTCTGATTACCTGCCTGATCTTAAACAAATAGCCCAATCCTTTAAACATTTTCTAAGTGATACCTAAAAACAAGTTGACACAGCTTTTTTCAACAATATAAATTGCTTGCAATATCTTGTAGACATGATACTAAATCAGAGATGAATTTTCTTGATTGATCTCAATGTTCCACTCAATGTTCACTGAACTATATAGAGTAAGACACAGAAGAATAATTGTAACTAAATAGAGTAAATAGAATAAAATACAGAAGGATGTGGCAAAGTCCAAATCTCCTGGATAAACACAACTGACAATATGACCTTCCTCAGAACTGATTAGAACAGGAACTGCTCCATGGCCAATGAAAAAGGCCCTATCATCAAATACTATGAGGTAGCATGAATATTATTATTATTACCTTTGTTGTCAAAGTACAACATGTGTACAATGAGATTGGCTGAACCTCCCTTCGTGCACCTCCCCCTAACACAACTCACAGTGAGGACAGAAATCCCTAACCCAGTCCCAATCTTATTACACTATGTGACCTTGTTGCATATCAGGGCTTGAATAAGCAAATCTAAACAATAGGTTAAGCGAGAAGAATGTGGGTGCATCCAGAGAAAAACATCACACCCAAAAAGTTTCTTTCCTCATACCTTACCCACTTCTCTCCTTTTTCTAATTTTTAAGCCACTGATTTCACTTTTAATTTAATACCTGGAAATCAGTGGCAGCTGGCATGCATTAGTTAACCAACCATACTTTAAATGAACACATTTGATCTATAGGACCCCAAAATATTCAGTTTGTCTTTCCCAGCAAAAAAATTATATCCTGGGCCTTTAAAATGATTTTTCATGTTATAAGCACCTGAAAAGATTTTTTAAAAAACCTAATGTTAATAAGTTAGTTACTTCATTGCAATGATATAATACAGATTGACCATGATCACAGCTTCACGGTTCACTCAAGCTCTTTAATATTTTGCACTTAATCATCTAATTTTCTTTATGTCTGTGGGCATAAAGGCTGTGATCATCTCCCAAAGAAACGTTCTAATCATCTAATAGGTCTCATCCTTCTATCTTTTTAATTATGAGAGGACTAACACATAGAAGGAAAGTATCAGAGTTATGAGTCAAGAACTCCCTGATCTGTCCTCTTCTCAACAAGAAATTCATCAAGTGCCAATTCTAAGATCTGGTACAAATGTATTATATGAACCTTGGTAAAATGAACACAAGCTTGCTTCACATAATATGCTAAATCAGGATATGAGTTGTTTTATTTTGGCTTAGCACAATGGCAGCTATTTTGCTGCTTTTGAGGGCTATGTTTCATTGTTTACCCTTAGACACATTTAATAGTATGTAAATGTGAAGCCATTTATTAAGCTGGTATATCATGTTGAGTTGTTGACCTTAGGCTAGTCACTTTCTCTCAGCCCTAAGAAGGAAGCAATGGCAAATTGTTTCTGAAAAACCTTGCCAAGAAAATGTCCAGGCAGTAACCAAGAATTGAATGGAAGAAAAAAAATCATGGTATATGGCTCAGTGTCTGATATCACATCAGTAATTACTGTTTATTCAATGAACAATGCAGTAGTTCAACAAATTAAGACTTAGTACAGAGCTGTTAATATAGTTCTGAACTATATTGGGGGAGGGGGAGGAAAAAGCAGATGTCACAGATTCATGAACTGTTTAAATGACATGTCATGGCATGAAATTCAGCTGTAAAAGGTTGCAAGTATGAACACTGAGTTTCTTTTCACTGTTCTTCCATTGTAATCTTCTTTCCCAGTTCCACTGATATTCTCAGAGGAAAAAGGCAGTCAAAGAGGCTGTGTCAGCCCCTTCAAACTCCAGACTAGAAGCACCAACCATGAGTACAGTAACTGAGTCATGCAAGTTTGAATGTATTAGGTATTATTATCTCTCTGCTTGCCTCTACAATGCTGTTCAAGAAACTAGGGAGGATCCTTTTGGAGACATTAGCCACGCCCCCATTCTTTCTGCAGGCTCAGCTACCCCTCTGTGGTTCTTCCTCCTCCTCCTGTCTTTCAAGGACATTTTCACAGAACATTATATGTTGTCTGCATCCATTCTCACAAATGTCCTAGATCCTCAAAGTTTGCTCAGGTATCCCCATTATTCCACCACCACCTTTCCAGTGCCCACCAGACTCCAAGCTTCCTTGATTTTTATTTTACTTAGGTTACTTTGAAATAAATATATGAAATGAAAAGCCTGCAAGCTGTAAAGCAACGTACCAGACTCAAGTACCCTTCATGTTCCCAACTACAACTCCTGATCCCTATAGAAAAATCTGTCCTTTGTTTAGAGATGAAGCTATATGGCCAGAAAAACAATGGTTGAGGTAAACTAGGACAATGAAGACATCCTGAAGGATTGAAAGAATGTTAGGAAACACCCACAATGGGACTGTTCTCAGTTTGAGAGGGTTCTCCTAATCTGCTATGTATAATCTATGTCAGGGGTCTCCGAACTTGGCAACTTTAAGACTTGTGGACTTCAACTCCCAGAATTCCTCCTCCTGTCATGTTAGCTCAGGAATTCTGGGCGTTAAAGTCCACAAGTCTTAAACTTGCCAAGTTTGAAGATCCTTGATTTATCTGGTTCAAAGCTAGGGAAATCCCTGCACTACTCTAGTGTTCTCCTGGGGCTGCTTTTCATTTTTAGAAGTTGGAATAGTATTTTAGGACACACATCTGCCATAAGATGACTTAATAATATTATTTCAGATATTAAATAACTCACAAGGTTGACATAAGTATTGAGTAATAATTTTAAATGACAGCTTGTTTTGTTTTTGTTCTTAAATAAACAGTTGCTCAAAATCCAAATCAAATAGCTCTTTGGCTCTGTTGGCTTTAAACTTGATATTTTTGTTTTAGTAAAGTAAAAGCAATCCTGTTTGACCTTCAGAATTTAAGTTATGTCAACAGAAGCATTTAGCCATACAATTTTCTGGGGAAAAAATTCTATTTTCTACATTATGTAAAATATTTACAGGATAGAAATGTAACCTGAGAAAACATCTCAGACAAGATCCTCCCTAGTTCTTATGAAAATAAAGGGAAGGAAGGGGTAAGCACTGAGACTTCTAAAATGCCACTACCATATACCTACATAAAAGAGCCTTGGCATGCATAGCATTGGTTTCCTAGGTTGGTCTACCTTTAAGAGCTGACATCTATAGTCAGAATTCTCCTTTCCCTTCTGACACTAAGGACAACTGTTTCCTTTTTATGCTAGGAAAGGAGAAGGAAGATAGAGATTGTGCTAAAGAGAGGATGTGGCATGACTGGGTAGCCTGGCAGCTTCAATTGTACAAAGATGTGCTTACGTGGCATCAGGGTTTATGTATATCTGTGCATGCATCTCTCTCTCTCTCTCTCTCTCTCTCTCTCTCTCTCTCTCTCTCTCTCTCTCTCTCTCCCAGTTTCTCCTGTGATCTTATTTTTCTTAAAATGACGCCTAGCCTCTTTCCCCCCTCACCGTTTTTTTTTTTAAACTCCAAAAGATAATAAGGAAAAGCAGAGGCTTCCTTGTTCCCAGTGTGGCTGATACAGCTCATGCAACCCTCCTGTATCATTTCTTTTTGCTTACTGCCACTGAAGATCTCATTATTTCTTCTAGAAGAAGGATAGGAGGAAAAAAACAGTATTGCAAGTATTTTTGTGCCAAAAAAAAAATTAAAAATATCTAAAGAGCATGGTACTCTGAGCCCATGCTGGGACTCTGATTCAGCCATGAGTCAGAACAGCAAGCGTTGCTTGCTGCATTAGAATGTAGCCCTGCCGCAGAATCCTTTCCAGTTATTATACAAGCTGACACTGTTAGCATGGTCAGGTCCAGGGCCATAATTATGGCCCATACAGATCCTCCCAAGGTAAGCTAAAGGAAGCCACCCATCCTTTATGAATCATGTAACTTTGGGCTTTACAGATGTATGGTTACCGGGGCCAAAGGCTCTTTAATATGTCCTCCATCCAATCTGCATAAAGTACCAAGTACCCATCTAAACAGAAGTAAGGAAGGAATAAAACCCTATATGCTACTCCACACAGTTTCACTACAGTTAAAAGCACAGGTGCATTAATAAACAGCTAAGATCCTATTACATTCAACCAAATATCAAAACATAGATTATTTTAAAATGTAAGCAGTGATATCAGGAGAAAAAACCCTACAACCATTAAAAGTTAATGTGCTGTAAGATACCATAAGAGAGATTTAATCAGAGCCTCCAGCAGACAATCTCCCTCCTATGTCACCAGTCCTCTGGTTCGTGAGCCAGCCAAGCAGACTGCAGTGTTCACTTATAAGAACACTCTATCCAAACCATTTTTCCTTAGTTTTAGCTTGTCTGACTTTATCTAGCGTTAATCCTCCAGCCCAGGTTTCTGCTAAGCCTCATCCTCTGTCTCTTTGATTGTGATCTACCAAATCTAATGCTGGGCTCCAACTTCTGCCTAATCACAGCTTATTGACCTTTGAACACATCCCTAGCTTATGTTTAACCAGTCTCTTGCCTTTCCTTAATCTGATTAACATTTCTCTGTAATTGACTGGGACCCTCTGGAATTTCCTAACAAAGCGAAGTCCTAAGATTTGAAATCAATGCCACTGGCAATAGTATGTGATCTCCAGGGGTGAAATTCAAACATTTTCCCTACTGGCTCTGTGGGCGTGGCTGTGGGCGTGGCTTGGTATATTTGGTATAACAGTAATAGCAACCAGGGACGATTCAAATCGTCCCTACAACCTCTCCCGAGGTAGGCCAAGATGGTTGAATTTCCCCCCTATTTTCATAACTTATATCTAAGAACTAAAACAGAGAAGGACATTGATCTCTCGTCACTCACAAGCGGCAAATCAATGTCTTGAAAAATTATCTGGACCTTCTTCCACAATTGATACGATCACCAATATACTCATATCATTATTCTATTGCAGGGGTGTCAAATTCCGGCCCACAGTGGGGTTAGATCTGGCCCATGAAATAGTGAAGGACCGACTCATGGTTCCTCTGCCAGTGAAAAAGGAGTTCGGGCTCCCAGGCTCCATTTTTGCTGGCAGAAGGCTGAAGGAGGATACCCCCAGGCTCGTCTGAGCTACCACAAGTGCCCCCAACATGAATGATGCCAAGCTGGCCATGCCCACCCTGGTCACACCCATCTGGCCCCCCAAGGTCGAACACAACCCTGATGCGGCCCTCAATACAATTGAGTTTGACACCCCTGTTCTATTGTTAAAGAAATAGGCAGACAGCCACATTCTAGCAATTTCCTATGAACAATTTCAAATACAAGTCTGGAAACAGCCTTGGAAATGCTCCACGTTCTGTACTACCAAAGCCTGCAAAAAATATGTAATAGTCTACAGCTACTCCCTTCCACCAACTTGGATCTTTATTGGCTCATTATGAGAGTATTTTTGTTTTGGTCATAGTTGCACAGACCCTGGAAATGGGCTAACATCAATCACGGCAACCTCCTCTCACAGCTTACAATAATCACAACTGCCCCAGACAGAAGTCAGCAACATGACCCCTTACCTTCCACTATAAGCCATACATGCTGTGATTCCTCTTTCTTCCCATTGGTCTCCACTTGGCACCAGTATTTTCCAGAATCTGTCCGATCTACAGACTTCAAGCTAGAAAGTTGAAAGGGGAATATAAAATGGTAAATAACACTGTATACAAACAAACATGTGTGGATATAAAATATCTCTCAATTCTTTTGTTTTTCCAGAAATTTTTAATTTGTCACAAATTGAATAGTGTAGTCTTTTTAGTGTTATTGTTTTCCTTACCCTGGACATTTTAAAAAGGAGGAAAGAGAACTGCATCAATGAAACCAATGAAACATTTTGTTATGTGTGTGCCTTCATGTCAGTTTTGACTTTTGGCAACTGTCCGGCCTAGGCCTTGTAGTTTTTTTGGCAAAATTTCAGAAATAGTTTGTCATTGCTTGACTACTAGGGCTGTGAGAAAGTGATTGGCCAAAGATCATCCACTTGGCTAAGACAGGACTAGAACTCATGGTCTCCTAGTTTCTAGTTTGATGCCTTAGGCTTAGCTACATTAAACGGGATCTCAAAATGAAATCTAGTCAATTACTATCTCCTCTGACTAGCAGATCCTACCTGGAAGACATTCCCAGGCTAGCTGTATAGACTAAAATTGCTAAGAGTTAAACTTGGGGTCATTTTGCAAACAAGATGTATATCATTAAATTGATCCGATAACATTGTAAGCTGCCCAGAGTCACCTTGTGGCTGAGATGGGCAGCAAACAAACAAACAAACAGATTCCCCTTCAGACAGTTTCACCTAAAAATGTTTCTGTGAATAGATCAGGAAGCAAGAACTACGTAACACAGCTTCCAACTGTTAGCTATGCTGGCCAGAAATTATGGGATCCCAAAACTTCTGGTTGGAGAAATTTTCTCTAGAAACAAAAACCCTGCAATGAATGAAGTGGAAGGAAGATTTTTTTTCAAAAGGGTTTTTAAAAAATTGGCACCAATGGAAGATAAGTAATAATCTAGGATTACTACCCACATGAATGAACTGTGCAATTCCTGTCTGAAGATTTTGAGAGAGTTAAACCATTCACAGGTTCCAGGAAGTCTTATGCTGCCAAGCTATCCAGCCCTAAACCTGAAATTTGGAAATATGCAGAGAGAGCAAATAACACTCGTTTTACAAGAGTGAAGAGGACAGACCAAATGTTCCTTCATAAAAGAAATTATTTAAGATCTGTAATTTTTTTGACCTTACTCAGCATAGCTCAAATTTAATAAGCCTCCTAACAAGCTAATCATTTTCTCATCAGAAGAAAGGGAAATATTAGAATGCCTTTGGGAGCATAACTCATTTCACTGGGATGTGGTATAGCCATGGATGCCCACAGGAGAGGTAAGGCGGGTGAGGCAAGCATGATGATGTCATCATGCAAACACTGTGACTTATATACTTGCCTCAGATGTCAGGTAAATAATGACATTTAGGAAAAGCTTCACTGGCATTCTTTCAATTTGTTGCAGAAGCTATTAGGAGAGACATCTTAAAAACCTGATCCAAGAGAGATATTCTACCCCCAGCTATTAATTCACATGGTAATATATACCATCTTTTCTCTAGGAACTCAAGTTGATTTTCATGGGCACCTGCCTTCATTTTAACCCTGCCACAATAATCCAGTAAAGTAGACTGAGAGAAAGTGAGTGGTCCCAAAAAAAGGTGTGCCAGAATTTCCATGACTGAGAAGGGGTTTGGATCTGAATCTCCCCAATGCCTAGCCCTAGTCCAATGCCTTATCCACCACTCATCACTCATTCTTAAAATGATCAAAGTTTCAGCTAGTGACAACATCCAGTTTTGTGATAACTAAACTCATATTCTGGACATGAAGACGGGAAGTTTACTTTCATATTTAGGTTTCTAGGATTTTCCTGTTAATTTGCCCTGACCTGTCCACCAAAATTCACTTCTCCTTTCATACACTATTATTCAACCAACGTAACCTGAAGTTTCCAATGCAGGCTGTCCTTAGGATTGCCTGAGGTGCAAACATGAATGCTTGTCACTGTAGAACACTGAAATATTAATTTCCTGCAAACACTGAGATATCAATTTCATTACAGAAGCACAATAAAATTTCAAGGGCTCTGCTGACAATTTACAAATCTCCAGAAACTATTTATTCAGAAGGCCCCAAAGAGGTTATTTGCAGATAGCTTCTTCTCAAGTACGTCTGGCAAAAGCACCACAAAAACAGGTTCAACTTTTTTAAAATACACATACACAGAAGCACACTAAGCGTCTTTTCTACGTCTTATAATCAACTGACTGAAGTATTGCATGCTTGGCTTAAAGTAAATGATGGAGTAAATACTCTGGAACATTGCTTGTGGGAGATGACTAAGGCTTGGTTTGTATGACACATCTTTTTCCCTCAGCAGATCCCAGATTTGATCTAGGAAGTACAGGCTGAATTAAATTCTCTCCTTTTAATCAAAGTCAAGGAGAAAAGAATGTGAAGGGGGGGGGAAACAATGTCAAGGAAATGTTTAATTATATCTCAGAAACTAACCATCTAGTTTTGTTGCAGAGCTTAGGGGAACAAATATATATATATAAGGAGTATAGAGCTTTCTTTATCTTCAAAAGCTATCATTAACAACGCTGGAAACAAAACCATGACGGGAGAAAATTCTCACTGGATAAAATGACAACTACAGGTTCAGCAGAAATCTGTGGGGACTAATACAATATAGGCTGCTAGTTCTCTTTAATGCCAATCTTAGAGATGGAAGAAAACGAAAGTTTTTTTTCTGGATTCCTTAGCTAGCAAAGCTAAGAGGTTCGGAATGGACAATCCAGTGTCAATTTGCATTCTTGCATTGGAATATTCTGCCTCTCTATTACTTATAAAAATGACCCCTTATTTTATGTATGAACCCAGGATATAGAAAACAAGACCACTGGTTAAAAAAAATCATACCAGGTACACAAAGTAAGTAGCAGCAACCACTCAACTGGGTCTGGGTTAGGTCTGCTTAGAACTCGGATGGGAGACTGCAAGGAAGACTGCTGTGTTTAGACAAACTGGGAAATTGAAAAGTAGTGCCAGAGAGAAGAGAATGCAAAGCTGCATTTCTACTGTTGCCAAGAAAACTGAATCTTTATATCCACCTTTATCTTTATTTTCAGGTATTTGCAAAACGTATTCTGCTTCCAGTGATTGCAATATGTTATGCACAGGCACAAATGTGCTACCAGGTAGGTTGTTTGGCGCCCACCAAACCTTCTACCTTATCCACACATTTTTGTTTCTTCCTTTCTTGAATTCCTGCAGGTGCCATTGAGAAATTCTAATAAATAAAAGGATGTGTGGTACAGGAAAGAAAAAGATTGTGTGGTTGAGAGAGAGATGGATGGTACCATGCAGCTTTACCAGATGGATGTATAGTTGGACGTATTTCAAATGGGCTTTTTAAGGCCAGGTTGCAAAAATAGTTTTTCTCAGGCCACTAAGATGAATAAAATCTCTAAAAGCTCCCTTTTTGTGGCTCCAAGGGGATCTGCAGTGTGCATGTTTGTGTGTGTTGCAAAAGTCATAATGGCAGTAGCAGCCATGCAATCAAAGCTCTGTGGGTTGTAGCTATCATCTTGACTTTTCTGATATCTCCCCTTCTCTTGGATGCCCCAATATGTCCCTGGAGTCCCTCCACCATAATTTTGAAGAACAGTAATACCATTTACCATTATTTTGCTACAGGCACAAATCCCCTAAAATAAGCTTAACAAACCAACAAAAAACAAAGAGGCTTTCCTCTCCTACAACAAAGGAAGAAACTGAAAATCCATCCATTTAGCCTTCTCACCCCACTTTACGGTAGTTTTGTCCCTCCAAAATGCAGTCCCTAAAAAGCTGCCCACTTTTGCCTACAGCAAATCATTCTCCCTCAGGCTCAGGTTGTAATATTGGAGGGAGAGGGAAATTATATTGAAATGGTTCAGCATGTTTAGGATTTGTTGTAAGGATTGCTACTAAATAATGAGCGTAGAGTACCTTAAGCATTTCAGTATCACCGGTATGTACAATGTTATAAACCATTAGCAACAAAAATGGGGAAAGAACTAGAAAGTCCGAAAAGTTTAGATCAGTGTTTGCCCACCTCAGCAACTTCAAGATGCGCCGAGTCCAGCTTCCAGAATTCCACACTGGATGGGAAAGTCCACCCATTTTAAGAGTTACAGAGTTTGAGAAACACTGACTTAGATTCAGGAGAAAAATTCCACAGAAAAGGGCAAAATAAATTAATCTTTAATATTAGCATCCATCATACATTGATCTAGCCTATCCTGTTCTATATGTCATTCTTACCTGAGGAAGCCTATCCAGTGTTCTTCATTTACTGGAATGTACACCTGGTCTATACCCTGCACCACAGCTCCATCCTTGATCCACAGCATCTCTGGTTCTTCCATTCCCTCCAGGCTGCAGTTCAGCTTCACTGGCTGCCCCTGGGACACGGTCAGTTTGATTGGCATTCCAACCCCTTTTGCTTCTGGAAAGAAGAAAGGAAACTCCCACCCATCCTTGCTCCCAGGTAAGGGAGGAAGGAGGTTGGGAGTACAGCAGATCAGTCAAGGTTCCTGATCTGTAGGGTGATACAGTGGAAGAACTAAATGCACAACCACTTCAATGCACCTCATCTGAAGCTTTATATATGGATAATTACAGGATACCAACACTGAATTTTCAGTTAGGAAATAGCAAAGGAGAATAAAAGTATGCAGGACTTCTTCAACAATGTGCTCATTTGGAAATCAGCAGGGTGAAGACCAGTAGCAATTTTTCAGCAGTACACGCAGATGAATTAGGTATCCTTGCAACACTGCATGGTTAATGCTTTTGAAAGAATTATTCTCAGAATAGTACAATTCCACCCAAATTCCCTCTGGATGCTTTTTTGATTCCCAGGTAATATTCATTACTTTAAAGAAAGTACAACTCTGAACTATTCCTATGGGGAGTAAAAAAATAATTCACATAGGGGTTCATTCAGTTCACAGCTTCTCTTAATTGCAAAAGCTTCGGAACTATGTGAAAACTCTATGGACGGAAAAGCATGATTGAATGCTTAGCCCTGAAAGGAAACCAACCACTTTAAGAATGTCTCTCTCTCTCTCTTTCTCTCCTTTTCTCTTCCCTTTTCCCCCATGTATGGCGCAGAATTAGTTGAACCAGTAGCCAGGCAACCCTCAAACTCAGGATACATGCCAAATGCTGATCTCATCTCTCTTTTGGAAAGGTGTCACTAATTCATTTGCAGATTGTGATGTTTTTTCTGTTGGAATAAATGTATTCTTCAGGATATGTTTTAGGCCCATCAGACACCTTTAATGTCAGTAGAGGAGACCATGAACAGTTATAAGGAAGACTTTTAACAGACCAGATATTCTGAAGCATTGATATACTGCAAGGAACAAAATAAACTAGAGGATAACTAAGCTTCAAGAGAGAAGAGATTTCAGTCACTAGACTATTGCCTGTCAGTATTATCACATCCTTGATAGCTTTATATTATCTTGGTAACTTTTGGAACCATTTTGTATAAGGAGGTATAACTAAGCAATGTTAATCTTTTTAGATACTTCAGGCATGCTAATGAAAAAATATACCATGATAGATAATGATGATGATAACAATAGGTTTTGAAAATAAATATTATACTCACAACCACTCAATCTGTTTCAGATTGCAGATCAATTATTCCGTATTTGCCTTTGCAAATTAAAACTCTATTTAGGACTAAGCAAATATAAGTTGACTTATCACTTTGTGTTTATTATTCAGTGTGCTCTACATGGTACATGGTACTGTCTCTGAAGATCACCCAAAGACCAGCCCAGATCTGTTGGTTCAGAATGTAATTGGCCAGTCAGATAACACTGGTTTTATCTGTGCTGCTGACAGATTTATGAATATAGTGCGCAGGGCTGTTTTTAACCTAAAAAGGCCTCCAAAGCTTGGTTCTGGAATATCATAGAGTCTGTCTACTTTAAGGAGAATCTCCTTGTCCTATGCAGTCTTTTCAGAGGGAGAAACTTTGGATTCTTGTACTGTGACAGATCTGAGGAACATGGCAGGAACCCCTCCATTGCTAAGTTTAAAAAAAAACAGTGACAAAAAATTATTGAATTGGCCTTCTGAATATTAGGAATGTTTGGGCTGCAGGATTTGGATTATGGGTGTATACATAACTTTTGTAGGTACATAATTTTATCTTGTTTTAATTATAATCATGATTATAAACATTATTGCTTATTTTTATTATGTTTTCTATCTTAGCTAAACTGCACAAAGACCTGGGATGGAATGGTATAGAATGTGCATATAAACAAATAAATAAACTAGGCTTGAATTTTTGAACTGAAGGTGGCTCAAAGATATTTTAAATAATAACCAGCCAGAGACTGTAGGTGTTTTATGAAATTACTCTTGTGAATTTTCATAGCTCCATATCTATTCAGTTCCATTTTGCTTTGATATAGCAATACTTTTAAAAAGCAAATGCTTATTGCCGGCTTTCTCCATAAAATCACACCCATCTTCTTCCTAGTGCAGAGGTGACAAACTCAAGGCCTGGGGGCCAGATCTGGCCTGCAGAGTGCTTAGATCTGCCCATGGGGCTGCCCTGGAAGCAGTGAAGACTGGCCCGCAGTGCCTCTGCCAGTGAAAATGGAGCTTGGAAGGGCTGCGTGCGGCCCTCCCAAGCTCCGTTTTCATTGGCAGAGAGTTACAGGAGGCTGTCACAGACAAAAATGGAGCTCATGAAGGCCGTGGGTGGCACTCCCAAGCTCCGTTTTCACTGGCAGAGGATTGCAGGAGGCTGTCACAGCCGAAAACACAGCTCGGGAGCCCGTTTTCACTTGCAAAGCATTCAGGCCCCCCAACATGAGTGACTAAGCTGGCCACGCCCACCTGGCCTCCTAAGGTCAAACACAACCCTCATGTGGCCCTCAATGAAATCAAGTGACACTCCTGTCCTAGTGTATTCTTGCAGGTGTAGTGTCCTCTTTTCGGACCATGGAATCTGATAAATGTGAATGTATGTCTAAAATGTGTGTCTTACATTTAATGGTGTTTAAGAGATTTAATTAAACCTACTGGATAGCTCCAGCTATTACAGCATTTATGGGAATGAGCAGGCCAAACAAAGCCAGAGTCACCCAACTTGCTTGACAAACTTATGTCAACTACATTTCAAAAAATCCAAATGATTATGACTCCAAACCAACTAGCAGTGCACAGTTATTAACATGCTCCAAATAAATTCCTCAAATTGTATCAGGAGGAATGGTAAGTCTTAGAATCAATCCAACTGCCCTTGGAATAATGGAGAAGAAATAATTACATAGATATAATGTTATCTTTGCACCAGTGGAATTCCACTAACAGAAAAATATAGAATACAGAATAACAGAATTGGAAGGGACCTTGGATATCTTCTAGTCCAGGGATTCCCAATCCCTGGGCCATAGCCTACTCAAAACCAGCCCCCCCGAGCAGTGGACCAGTACGTATGCGCACGCACAGATCCACTCACACAAGTGGCAGCCTGGTTCCCTTCTCACCCACAAAGTTGAGGGCATCTGTTCTAGTCTAACCCCCTGCTCAAGCAGGAGACTGTATATGATTCTGGACAAATGGCTTTCCAATTTCTTCTTTAAAACTTCCAGTGATGGAGCACTCGGGACTTCTCTCTTTGATATCTTCCATCCATTACTTCTTCTCCTGCCCTCAAAGGCTTTGGGGAATAGGTTGACCCCCTCCTCTCTATGACAGCCCCTCACATCAGGGGTGGAATTCAACCGGTGTTACTACCAGTTCGGTGATTACGTTTTGCGCACGTGTGTAAAAAACCTTAAACTGTGCTGCCCGGGCAGCCGAAAAAGCATTTGAAAAGTGTTAGATATTCAATGGGGAAAAGTCAGTGATGTCAAACTTCCCCCATTGGTTCATTTTCCAGGCGGGAAAATGAACAGCTGTCAGTGGCTGAGATTGTGGACAGCAGCCTAAAAAGAACAGCAGACACACCTGTTGGCAGTCTTTTGTTCAGAGCTAAATAAAGAAATCCTTTCCATCTACCATGTCCTGCCTCTTCAATCTAGCCCATATCTAACACTGGTGATGAGGATGGGATACTAGAAGTGAACAAAGGAAACTAGGTGAAGACTGAACATTCTTACAACAGACGCTGCAATCACCGTGCTGATCATCAGAATGTCCACCCATGCTCAACCAGAACCTTTTGATCCAAAAAAACATGACTGGGTCGCGTACATGGGACAATTTCGAATGTTTTTGGAAGCAAATTCACTGCAAGATACAACAGAACAGAGGAAGAGAGCTCTATTCCTGGGATATTGTGGAAATCGCCTCTACAAAACATTCTACAAAAAATTCAGAAACTTCACTGGCGAATTGCCTTTAACCATCATGGATAAAGAAGTACCAAGCCTCCTCAGAATAGAATGGTTTAGAGCCATAGGAGTGGAGGTGACCATCCACACCATGCAAGCGGAGGAGCACAATCAAATGAGAGAGGACCTGCAGACTGAATTCAAGGATGTGTTCAATGGAACCCTAGGCAAGTATAAGGGAATCCCTATTTCCCTCAACCTTGATCCAAAAGTTTCCCCTGTCAGAATAAAACCAAGGTGAGTTCCTTTCGCTTTGAGACCCAAGGTGGATGAACAATTAGACAAACTCATAGCCCAGGGAGTACTAGAGCCAGTTGATCACGCTAGGTGGGAGACCCCTATAGTCATTCCAGTTAAGCCAGATGGGTCAATTTGAATCTGTGCTAATTATAAGATTTCCCTGAACACCGCATTGCAACAGAGCGCTTACCTAGTGCCAGTTGTACAACATCTGTTGCATTCAATAGGAAAAGGGAAATTTTTTTGCCAAGTTAGACTTGGCTCAAGCCTATCAGCAGTTACCTGTGGATGAAGAAACAGCAGAAGCTCAGACCATTGTAACACACAGGGGTGCTTTCAAATGCAAAAGACTGCAATTTGGTGTCAGCATAGCCCCTGGACTATTTCAAAGCTTAATGGAACGCCTACTACAGGACATTGTGGGGGTAGTACCTTATTTTGATGATGTCCTCGTGGCAGCAGAGGACAAAGAACAACTTAAACAAAGGCTAAGGCTAGTCTTGAGCAGATTTCAAGAAGCTGGCCTTAAACTCAAAAAAGAGAAATGTCACATAGCAGTACCAAGTGTTGAATTTCTGGGATATCTAATTGATGAGACAGGTATACACCCCACCGATAGTAAAATAAAAGCAATTAAGGAAGCTCCCACTCCAACAAACAAAACAGAATTACAAGCTTTCCTGGGACTTTTAAACTTTTACAGTATTTTTCTACCACAGAAAGCGACAGGTGCTGAACCACTTCACAGACTTCTTGATAAAAATGCAGAATGGATTTGGGGGCATAGAGAAGCAACTGCATTTGAATCCATAAAAGGACTCCTAATTTCTAACAGTGTTCTAGTACAATATAATGAAACATTACATCTTTCACTAACAGGTGATGTATCTCCTTTTGGAGCAGAGGCTGTTCTCAGCCATAAATTCCCAAATGGCAGAGAAGCTTTCTACTCAAAAACTTTATCCAAAGCTGAACGGAATTACAGCCAGCTAGAAAATGAAGCACTGGCTGTAGTAGCAGCCATTAAGCTTTTTCACGAATATCGTTATGGGAGACAATTTGAACTAGTCACAGACCACAAACCACCCTAGGCATCATAGCAGGAAACAAACCAACACCATATTGTCCCCTAGAATGACAAGATGGACTGTTTTCTTAGCTGCATATAACTATCGCCTTATACATCGACAGGGCAAGACAATAACTCATGCAGATGCACTCAGCCATTGCCCCTCCCAGAACCTATTGAAGACCCAGCTCCAGCCACATCCATACTCCTCATTGAAGACATCGCCACCAGCCCTATCACAGCATCAGAGATAGCCAAACACTCAGCCAAAAACTCTGGCGCATATTTTAAACTGGGTGCTGAGGGGATGGCCAGAAGAAGCGTTGGAAGGTGACTTTAAACTGTTTAAAATTCGGCAAAATGAACTGTCTGTAATTAAAGGGTGTTTGTTGTGGGGGGACAGAGTTGTGATACCTGAGGCGCTGAGAGAATAATTCTTAAGAATGTTGCATGAGGGCTACCCAGGGATAGTAAGGATGAAAGCACTAGCCAGAAGTTATACCTGGTGGCCGGGAATGGATAACGAAATTGAAAAATGGGTTGCAGTTTGTATGCTTTGTCAGGAATCTAGACCCGCACCCCCTTCAGCACCAACCCTAGAATGGGAATCACCCACAGCACCTTGGTCTAGAATACATATAGACCTGGCAGGGCCAATGCAGGGGCAAACATTTCTAATAACTGTTGATGCATATTAAAAGTGGGTGGAAGTAACGATCATGAAAACCACCACAGCAGACACTGTGATAAGGTATTGAGGAAATTGTTTGCCACATATGGGTTACCGGATGTTTTGGTATCGGATAATGGGCCCCAATTCACAGCAAACAATTTTGAATGTTTCCTAGCTGAACAGGGAATCCGCCACGTATTATCAGCACCTGGACACGCCCAAAATAACAGGCAAGCAGAGACAGCTGTAAGATCCATGAAGGAAACCTTAGCTAAAATGGGACCAGGGGATTGGCAAACGAAAATAGACAAATTCTTAATGATACAACATATCACACCTTCAGCCGCCACACACAGAAGTCCAGCATAACTTTTAATGGGGCTGAAGTTAAGATCAGAGCTAGATAGATTACACCCACACTACAATCCAATCACACCTGCAGATTCGACAAGTAAACATAGGTCAATCGGTCTATGCTCACAACTATGCAGGGGGGCCCCCACGGGTCCCTGCATGAGTAGTGCAAGTCACAGGCCCCAGATCTTATAGAGTAGAACTAGAAGATGGGAAAATATGGAGCAGACACATAGACCAACTCCGGGGATGATTGGAATGAAATCTGAATGACCAGAAAACCTCAGAGACAGAAACACAACATAGAGAGGTAAGACCAACCCTAACAACTACAAATACTGAAAACACAAGCCTCCCCACTCTAGGGCGGGACTCAAACTCAAGTACACCACAAGATAACTTAGCTGAAGGGGGGGAAATCCAGTAAAGAAACTCAGGGCCCTCTGTTCCGTCGGAGCCAGCCCTGCCCCTGAAAAACCCTGAGGCAGCTCAAAGGGCTGGCTCTGGAATGACAATGGACCCAACTAGTCAGGTTGCCATCACTGGTGAGGTTGAACTGTGAAGGTCCAGTCACACACACAGGAGTCCCCCTACTTACGTGATTATGTCTGTGAGTGAGAGCTGGTCGGATGAATGCTCCTTCCAGGAGGAGAGGGTGTTAGATATTCAATGGGGAAAAGTCAGTGATGCCAAACTTCCCCCATTGGTTCATTTTCCAGGCGGGAAAATGAAGAGCCATCAGTGGCTGAGATTGTGGACAGCAGCCTGTAAAAAAAAACAGCAGGCACACCTGTTGGCAGTCTTTTGTTCAGAGCTAAATAAAGAAATCCTTTCCGTCTACCATGTCAATCTAGCCCATATCTAACAAAAAGCCTCTTTTTTCCTGCTTTTTCAACCTCAGCTGTGCCGCGCAAAGCAGCTGAGGTTGAAAAAGCAGGAAATAAAGGACAGGAAATAGCCCAGGCGGGCGGGTGGGCCAAACAGCAGCAAACATAGAACCGGTTCGGTGTCTGCTGCTCTTCAGAGCTACCGGTTCTATAGATCTGGGCAGAACCGGTAGCATACCACCCCTGCCTCAAATATTGGAAGACTGCTATCATGTGACCTTTAGTCCCTCCCTTTGTTAGACACATCCAGTTCCTGCAGCTTCCTCGTTCATTGTACATAAACTCAATGGAGTCTGAATGATAAGAAGAAACATTAGAGCCCTCTATTCACACAATGGGCAGCCGTGTCTCCAATAACTAGATAGTGTTAGTCCTGCAAAAAAGTGGTAAAACATGGCTGTGTATTTTTGTTAATTGAGAACTCTACATATCTGTCCTCTTGCCTTATCTCAAGAATCATAAAGAAGAAGAGATTTACAAACATCTCCATAGCAAGTAGTGATTGGTTTCCAAATGACAAGCTGAGCCATCGCGCCCCATTCAGATCTTAATGGTAGTAACAAAGTAAAAGAAACAAGACTTATAATAAACTAGAAGGTACTTCGTGGTTCAAATCACATAGCTACATGTGCCAATAAACAAACACACATTCTATTCTACCTATTGCTTCTCTTAGTGAAACAACTATAACAATTATTCTTCTTTCCTAGATCAAAGGCAAAGCACACAGTGCAAAATGTGAGAATTGAACCTCTATTTCACTGATCTCCTAGAAAGCAGACATTACATCTGTCAGCATATTCATAAGGCACCTCTACAAAATATTCATCTACCAATGATAAACTAGCAACTGCACTCATTGAGGCATAATATTGACTGACGATGTACACCATGCTAAGCTATTTACTTTAAAAAAAAAACATAAATAGTTCTATTCATGTAATATGCTTTTCAGATCAACAGGAGAAGCCCTGTTGAAGATAATCCTTCTGCAACGAGTTTCACTACAGTATATGATATGCAGAAAAGGGCTTTCTCTGCAGTAGCTCCTGGATTGTACAAAACATCCTTAGGAACATGTACTTCCATTCTCCTGCTATTTAAGAAATAAACATTTATGGAGTCCTTGGTGCTCTCTGAGCTTGGTTGTTTCATTACCCAACTAGGTAATGTCATCAATGCAAGTCAATGTAGGGATTGCTGCCCATTTATATACAGTCGCTTCCCCTACCAGTTTTCTTTTATTATTATTATATTTTTATTGAAAGTTTTGTAACAAGCATAAAAGCTAACACAAACTAATAAAAGGCAAAAGCAAAAAAGAGAGACAAGAAAAACAAAGATCAGAACTTGAAGAAAGAATAAAAAGAAATAGAAGCTTCCAATTTCCTTTTCAAATATAAGTACAATATATAAGCAAATATAAGTACAATTACAAAATTACTTCTTATTCTATGGTTATAAAAGAAACTCTTAGTACCCATCTTTTTTAATCATGGAAACTAGAAATAGCAATAGCACTTAGATACGGCTTCATAATGCTGAGAGGTTTACAGAGTCAGCATATTGCCCACAGCAATCTGGCTCCTCATTTTACTGATCTGGGAAGCATGGAAAGCTGAGAAAACCTTGAGCTGCTCAGGATTGAACTCCTGGCTGTGGGCAGAGTACCAAATAACAAATTATAAGTGCATTTTTTTTCATTTTTATATAAAAAGTCTCTAAAAGCTTACAAATCAACCATAAATATAGACATTGCTTCTTCTCTAATCAAAGATGTTAATTTAACTATCACCACAAGTTCCAACATCTTCACCAACTGTTCCTCCATTGTGGGTATTATTGAACCTTTCCACTTTTGGGCATACAATAATTTTATTCAGTTGTCATATATAAAAACAAAGTTCCATGACTTTTTCTAGTTGCTTGTCCATTAGTTCCAAAAGAAAAGACTCTGCTTTCAACTATATTTTAACCTTTCTAATCTTCCGAATTAATATATCTATTTGTATCCATTTTTAAGGGTTTTTTTTAACATGTCCACCAGGCATGATAAAATAATAAAATTCATAATATTCATATTTTCAGCAAAGATTTGAAGCATGTTTTTATATTTTAGACAATTTCTTTGATGACAAATAACTATGATACATTATTTTATAAACATTCTCTTTAATACTAGATCATAATATAAATTTTAATCCTTTCAACCACATATCTTCCCATTGATCTATATGCATTTTAGAGCCAATTTTTACCCATTTTATTATGCATTCTTTCACTTGTTCTCTCATATTTCAGCCAATGTTTATACATTTTAGCAATAAGTTGTTCATCATTAGTATATAATTCTATTCCAAACTTGGTCTTACTTTTTTTAAAACCATAAAGTCTTTTATCCACTTTAAACATTTCTGTTAATTTTACATAAGAAAACCACTGATAACAGTATCCTTCCATTATCAAATATTATTTTGATTTTATTTTATAATCTCCTTGAGAGAAATTCTAATACACTGTATGTCAGCTTTGAAATTCAGCTGCCAACATAATGGGAAGTGGGGTGGAGGAGTTGACAAGTTTAAGGTTATTCTGTATGTCGTACTAAGAAATTCCAGTTGCAGTTAATTGTTCTCATGATTTATGAAGTGTAGAAGTGGGAGGAGAAAAAGGTGGATTCTGTGTAGCGCGAAAATTCTTTCACTTTGGAAAATTCCTTAGACATACCAGATCTGTTTTTAATAAATCAATTGGAGAGAATATGTCTCGGAGTGATTGATATCCTGGATACTTCCTGGATGCCTTACATTTATTTTCCAAAGTCCACTATTATTTTTGAAGGCGTTTGGCTGGTCCCCCAAAGGTCTTTTCCCAGAGATGGAAAAAGATCAACAATCAGTTGAAGTTGGAGAGCTGCTGGAGGGGGCGTGTGGGGGCCCTCCTTCTGGAGCATTAACTGAATCTGACAACCCTGGTTTGGAGGAGATGATGGATGCTTTCAGAATGGCAGTAGATGAAAAAGATTTGGGAGCTATACCTAAGCGTTTCAACTCAAGAAGTTGTTATAACCCAGATGTAACCCAGCTACCTGAAGAGAAATCTTTTTCTAGCCACAGGCATATTGCTATTCTGCCAGATTGGAGAGAAGAGAGACAATTGGGGTCGGAAATCTCTCAAGAAGACAACTCCAAGATTTATCCTGGGAGTCCATCGGAGGCAGATTTACATCAACAGTTCCAGAATCTAAAGGTGACAAGCTTGGTCTCACAGTCTGTTTGGATGGGTGGAAGCTTGAGACCACCCATGTTCACTTACCCAAGTATCGAGAGGGATGAGGAAACTATACAGATGCCAGTTGGAGGAGCCCAGCAAGAAGCATCAACCGACAGAGGTATGTTGCAGCCTCCGAGGCAATCCGCTCATTTCCAAAAAGGAATTTTGCTCCCTACAGAGAGTATCCCTCCAGGGTGGGGATTTTATCCAGGCCAGGGGTGGATTCAGTGCCAATGGCAGCCAGCACCAACACAGCCCTGGTTTGAAGGGGGGTTGCCAAGACAACAGACAGCAGCCACATCCCCTCCACCCGACCAGGAAACCAGGCCACACCCATCTTCCTCCTGGCAACCACAAATGCAACCCCAACCTGCAGCGAGGCCACAGGGACCCCTATTCCAGAGAGGCACCACCCAGCCAGGCTTCAGGGGGCCTACCCAGCCTAGGTACGCCACCCAGACAGTTCCTTTCATTCCAGTTCAACCTGCAGGGGCCTGGCAGGTGCCACCTTCCCAACCACGACCTAGGCCGGACCAAATATCCTTTAAGGCCGTATTCAATGGCCACCATGAACATTTCAATTACTTCCTCACTCGAATCCGATCCCATATAGAACAATTTGGAGATCAATACGCTACATTTGGTTACGGCCATAACAGATGGGATGAATGAAGGGGATGCTTCAGACTGGGTGGTCCAACTATACAACGAACAAGCCCCCAAATTACACGATGTAAATGGATTTATTTGATTATTAAGACTCAAATTTGAAAATCCAGACAGGGTAGCAGAAAATGAAGAGAAGTTAATGGAAATGAGGCAAGGCAAGTGACCCTTGTCAGAATTTATTTGGGACTTTAGAAAGGTCTCAAGCCACCTCATGGATTGGCCTGAAACAATGACTTTACACTACTTTAAAAATGCCATCGATCCAGAAGTAAAGAAGGCCTGTGAAATTAGGGGAATCCCAAAGACCTTATAATCATGGTATGCCGCCTCCCTCAGCTTAGATCGCAGCATCAACCCACACAGGAAACCCCTTCCAGCGGCCCCACCTAAGAGAATTGTGGCTAGGAGACTGCCGACCGGACCAGCCAAAACTGCTCATACCCGACCTACCAGGAGGCTGAAATGTTACCGCTGTCGCCAAGCCAGCCATAGAGCAGCAGACTGTCTAGCCTCTGCTCCTATACCACAAGTACCGCAGCTGAAGTCTAATCCAGCTGTTAGAGGTCGGAAGAATCAAGGAAGACCTCTGGGCATTGGCAGGTTTGCCAAACACAGCTGGGAAAGCCCTCTCTGCGCAGATGGGAGCAATGGACCACCAGACCGGCACCACGTCCCCGAGAACCCGACCTGCTAAGACAATCCAATGGTGAGTGATCCCATCATACCTTTTACAGTCAAGGTCAAGTTAGTGGTACCAAACACAGGGGAGGCTGGGGAGTTAGAAGCTGTCATTGATACTGGGTGTTCCAGATGTCTTATCGGACTCCCTATCGTTGAACAATTGGGCAGAAAGACTAACCCACTAAAACGCCCAATCAGTTTTGAGCAAATGGATGGAACTTTAATTGGGGGGACCCCAGCCACCCAAATGACAGAACTGATCAAGATAGAATTGATCAAGATGGAATCACGAACTCATATGCTTCATAGTGGCCCCCAAGATGTCAGAATCAATCATACTGGGACTTGCTTGGCTAGACAAATGGGCCCCGACGATCAAATGGGAGGTTGGATTCAGAAAAATCCTCATTGCACTGGGCCCATTGCTCCTCTTCCGCACACTACAAAACCACCAGTCAACTTGAACCCAGAGCCTGAGCCAGCATCCATAGCATCCCACGTTCTCCCAGATAACCCCCAGGTACCCGACCAATACAAAGACTTGGCTGAAGCATTCAGTGAAGAAGAGTGTAATGTTTTACCTCCCCATCGAGCCACTGATTGCGCCATAGAATTAGAATGGATGAACTCATTAAAGAAAGGATGGGAAGATACAAAAAAAGCTTTGACCGAAGCTGCAAAAAATTATAAAAAACAGGCAGATAAACATAGATCCCTTCAATCGCCTTTTAAAGTAGGAGACGAAGTATATTTGTCAACCAAGTATCTTAGGTTGAAACTGCCCAGTAAAAAGCTGGGTCCAAAATTCTTGGGTCCGTTCCCAATTTCAAAGATAATCAATCCAGTCACTGTCCAATTAAGTCTTCCTCGACTATTGGGGAAAATTCATCCTGTGTTCCATTGTAGTTTACTAAAACCAGCTACTACATCAATGATAAGACCACTGCCAATTGCTCCCCCTAAACCGTTAATGGTACAGGGGGAAACACATTATGAAATTCAAAAAATTCTCAATTCTAGATTACACCATGGCCTATTGCAATATTTAGTCTTATGGAAAGGATATCCCCTCTCAGATGCTAGTTGGGTGAAGACTTGGGATGTTCATGCTGATCAATTGGTTAACCAATTCCATGAGGATTTTCCCCACAAACCGAAGGGTCCTCGTGGAGGGGGGAGAGGGGGTTAAGGATAATGTTTTAACCCCTGTATCAGTTTTGTTTTCTTTTAGGAGGAGGAGTATTCAAGGGGGGACGCCTGTCAGTTTTGAAATTCAGCTGCCAACATAATGGAAAGGGGGGTGGAGGAGTTGACAAGTTCAAGGTTATTATGTATATCGTACTAAGAAATTCCAGTTGCAGTTAATTTGTTCTCATGATTTATGAAGTTTAGAAGTGGGAGGAGAAAAAGTTGGATTCTGTGCAGCGCGTGAAAATTCTTTCACTTTGGAAAATGCCTTAGACGTACCAGATCTGTTTCTAATAAATCAATTGGAGAGAATATGTCTTGGAGTGATTGATATCCTGGATACTTTCTGGATGCCTTACACTGTAATCAGTGGTGGGATTCAAAACTTTTTACAACCGGTTCTGTTGGCGTGGCTTGGTGGGTGTGGCAGGGGAAGGATACTGTAAAATCTCCGTTCTCTCCCCACTCCTGGGGGAAGGTTACTGCAAAATCCCATTCCCTCCCCACCCCACTAACCTGCTTTCCAGCTCCATTCTCCTGTGCAGGGCAACAAAAGAAGACTCAGCTGGGACTTGAGAGGCAGCGAATAGATGGGGGGGGGGCAATCAGAGGTGGTATTTGCTGGTTCTCCGAACTATTCAAAATTTCCGCTACTGGCCAGAACCTGCTGAATATCACCTCTGATTGTAATAAGTTAACCATTAATGTTTACTTGCTGTTTCTCTTTTATAAACTGTGTCTTGAACTGAAAGTCTCAAACTGTTTTCAAGAAGAATCTACATTTAAATTCATTCCATACTCTAAGAATACCTGCTGAGATAAAGACTTTTAAAATCTACATTTATGTGAATGTCACTCAAATTTCAAATTGTGACCTTCTAAATCCAATAACCTTCTGTAGTATTTCTTAACAACACCCACTTTTCATTCAAATCAAACAGCAGGAGGCAAAATATAGTTTAAAATCCGGTAAGCCCAAATTTCTTTGTTTCCTTCACATCTTGTAATACCTTGTATTTATATATTTATACTCATATATTTTTTCCATTGCCGTACAAATTTAGATATATCCTTCTGCCACTGTTTAAATGCTATGTCAGTTGTCACAACAGGTATTGTCTGAAACAAAAATAATATTCTAGATAAAATATTCATCTGAGTCACAGAAATTTGAACAATGACAATAGTAACTGATCCTATCTTAACATGTCTTTTTGACTTCATTAGCTTAACATAGTTATTTTGAAATAACATAAAACTCACAGTTGTCATAGTTCTACCGAATATTTTACCTTCTTCTCAATCTTAAAAACTGTTTTATTCCTCAATTCTAATTGATCTTGTATCTTCATATTGTCTGTTAACATTTCTGTCTTCTGTTTATTAATCTTGAAACCTACTAGTCACCAAAATTCTTTTAATTTACTTTTAATTTATTCAATCTCTTTTAAGGAGTCTGCAAAACCAAATTATCTGCAGAAGCTTCTGCAACCATTCATCATATGTTTTAGCCTCCTAATCATCTTTGCTACTCTTCTCTGTACTCTTTCCAGAGTCTCAGCATCTTTTTTTTTATATTGCTGTGATCAAAACTGGATGCTGTATTCCAAATGTTTACCAAAGCAGCATAAAGCAATACTAACATTTCATGTGACTTTGATACTATCCCTCTATTGATGTAGCCAATGACTGCATTGACTTTCTTTGGCAATGCAGCATACTGCTGACTCATATTTAAGTGGTTGTCCACTAAGATTCCTAGATCCCTCTTAGGGTTACTGCTGTTGAGCCATGTACCACCTATTGTATATCTGTAGCCTTTGGTTTTTCTTGCCTAAGTGTGAAACCTTACATTTCTCACCACCGAATTGCATTTTGCTAGAAAAAGCCCAATGTTCAAGTCTGTCAAGATCCTTCTGGATTATGAGCCTATCTTCCAAAGTATTAGCTATTCCCCTCAGCTTGGTGTCATTTGCAAATTTATAAACTTATATAAACCTGTATCCAGCATTCATATCTTCCAAAACTTTAAACAAAAAAAAAAATCCAGTGCAAATTATCAAAAGTGACATGATCTAAGTAAATGCTTGCCCTGCCAATATTGATGGAGTTTTTCTCCTTGGTAGTTTTTTTTAAAAAAACAAATTTACATTGGTCATTGGTCACCCAATTCACCCAATGATGACTCCGAGTGACTTACAACAGTTAAAATTGTATACAGAACCCCTAAATCCCCACTCTGCTTGATTGCTTTGGCTGGTGTTAATCCTTGCTCATTTGGGTGTTGGCTGCTGGAGTGACTGTGTTCTCCAGTTCCTCTCTAGCAGCCAACACGCAAAAAAGGACCTACCAAGGAGAAATCACATCCCCACTAAAATGGAAGGTCAAACTACTGTATATAAACAGGTAGAAAACATCACACTCACTAGCACTGATGATGTTACCTAGTTGGGTAATGAAATGTCTGCAAGCAAACAACCAAGTTCAGAGAACACCAGAACATCAGACTCAACCCTGAGCTACATATATTCTCTTCTATTGGAAGTAATAATCTCTTCCATCAAGCATTTAGTTAAACATTTCTATTTAACCAACATTAAAATTTTAACTTAATATTAACTGTTTTGACTGGTTTTTATTGGCTTGTTTATATTTGAATTTGAATTTTCTTTTCAGTTGTAAGACTCTTTGACTGCCAAACAGATTGAAAGTTAGTGTATAGGAGGGAGGGAAGGGAGCGAGGGAGGCAGAGAAGGAGGGAGGGATAGACTATATCAGTGGTGGCTAACCTTTTTCGGCTCTTGTGCCGATAATTGCATGCACGCTCACTTGCAAGCGTTCGTGTGCCAGCACCCAGAAGGCAATGCATGTTGGCCCCCCATCCCCTACGCATGCGCGGGCGATTCCCCCCTTTTGTACAGTGCATCTGCACATGCACGTGCGATCTCCTCGTGCGCAGCCGTCCCTGCGCATGCGCACACGTCTCCTGCGCACCCCCCTCCACCTCCTGCACATGCATGTCAGGTGACAATCAGCTGTCAAGCGGCGGCACGCGTGTGCATGTGCAGTGGGGCTCTTCCGGGCGACCTCTCGCATGCCAGTGGAAATGGCTCTGCATGCCACTTCCGGCAACAACATGAAACTATATTATACAGTAGCTGATGGCAATGTGTGCAGCAGCAACATATAGAACGGCAACATATATAGCACATTCTGTCAAAATTTTCCAACTACTATACAGAACATTTTTGCTGAAGTTCTAATATCAGGGCATGCTACAAAGTTTAGCACAGACTACATAGTAAGATTTGGTGGAGGGTCTTTTTAATTACGATACCTGTGTTGCAGATTGCTTCCTGCAGAGATGTGCACTAAGCAGAGATATGCAGAGATGTGCACTAAGCAACCACATTGCATTCTAGTGGAAAATTGAGTTTTTATTTTTCCATTTTTTTCGACCATAAAACCTTTTAGGGGTTTTAAAATGCTTTGTACTAATCTCCCGTAGTTGTTTTATATTGCTGCCAGTTTTGCTCTTTTTTTCAGTTCATATCTGTATTTTATTTCTTATTTTGCTTTATGTTATTTTATTGTAGTGTTGTAAATTGCTTAAAGTATATTGGTATGCAATTTAAACACGTTACATAAAAATAAAGAAAACCACACTTGTGGAACTAAGGAACCTCAGCAGAATAAAAGCATTTTGCTCTATTATGGATTTCTACTGGCTTAACAGCCAGTAAAACCAGTAGTTCCCATGCCATTTTCTTTGTAATATTTTCTTTGTTGTTCGTTTAACTTAAGTAAATTGCTAAGAGCAGTGAAGCTGGCAAAATACACTACATTTAGACACAGCACTTTTTTGTAGCTGGGCTAAGGAATTAATCACACACTCGGAAACATGATCTAACCCATTATTATTTAATTCAACAAATGAGATTAAATTACGTGTGTTTGTGCACGTGGGCATGTGGCAGAAAACATCTTCCCTCCCAGTGTGCATCGTTTTGAAGCAATAGAATTTCTGCTAGTCGTTCTATGACTATGCCATATATACAAAAAGTAGCCTTCTAAAATGACAGCCTTATGAAACAAAGGCAATATTTTGCAATCGCAAAACCACTCAGCTTTCCAGCAATCCACTTGCTAAAAACAGATAATCATGAACAAATAGAGCTATCTTTGCAGACAACTTCAGATTTAAGTTACCATTCTTGCTGAAATCTTAAGTAAGCAAAGTGTGTTTCATATTTGAAGGAGAGCCCTGCATAAAGAACAACAACAAAGAAAGGAAAAAATAAGGTACAGTATATTTTTGGCTTTTGATTATGGAAAATGAATAACCTCTTAAGGCATAGGTAATTTTGGAAAGATCATAGGGTAGGTATATATTTTGTATGGAAAAGCACAGCATCCATTCACATGCATGCATCTATGCACACACAACTGTTGCTTAACTGAAGCATGGTCAATAATGTATCATTACAGTGTAATAATTATAGAAATAAGAAGAGGTTGCTCAGTTATCAATAGCTTAACAATTCTTTTGCATTCAAAGAGCACCTTGACCTTTAATTCTATACCTTTATTAACCAAATAAAAGCTGCCTAAACAGTTGGGTGTGGACATGAGAAATACACAAAAAAAATTGCACAACGCTATGAAATCCCTACCAGTTTCACTCTTCCTACTGGTCTAATCACCAGTAAACCACTATTCTCTTTCCAATAAGGCAAGACATTTCACTTATGCAGCTATCAGCTACGTAACAATTAACTATCAAGTCCTTCTAGATGTTTTTGCAGTGCAGCATATTAACTTTTTGCTTTGGCAAACATTCTTTACTGCTAGCAAGTATTAGGATTCTTAAGAGGGAGAAAAGGAGACGGAAGTGTATGTCTATCAGAGGAATATTCCTCTAATGACCATTGTATTAGATGGCAGATATGTAAGACCACAATGTAGGTTTGCTTGAATTTGGAACAGGCATCTTTAACCTAGTTCCTCAATGCTATATTGCAAATACAATTCCCAGAATTCTGAAAATGGTACTATGACCACATCAGTGGTATACCAGGTTGGGGAAAGCTGACTTGGAAAGTATTTCAAAGTTGATGACTCCATGCTACAGGTGTAAAACTCATCAGCGTGTTTGTATAGTGAGAATTTTTGCTGAGCTCACACATTATCAGTGGCAACTAAAACTGATGGACACTTCCTAGTCCAAAAGATGCATGGTTCAAGTTCTTACATTTAGAGGAACCTCAAAAACCTCAGCATTTTCAACATGCTCCTGCAGTGATTCTAATTAGTCTTTCTTCTCTTTCTTTCTTTCTTTCTCTCTCTTTTATTTTCTCTTTTCTATCATCTATCTATCATGTATATCCATCCTTTATTATTTTTATAGATAACTCAAGTCAGCAAATACATACAATGCTCCTTCCTGCTCCTCCTATTTTCCACACAACAACCCTGTAATGCAGGTTATGCTGACGGAGAATGAATGGCCCAAAGTCACCCAGCCAGCTTTCATTCTAAGGTGGGACTAGAACTCACAGTCTCCTGGTTTCTAGCCGGATGCCTTAACCACTACACAGACTGTACTGCCCAAAAGAGATACAACTGAGGACTACAGTTACAGAGTCCATAGATATGGAAGGATCTGCATGCTTTCCAGATACCAGGTGTGATCTGAGTCTGCAAGTAAGATAAGATCCACATTAACTATCAAAAACATTTTCCCAGAAGAAAATATCCAGATGGTTTCTGACCCACAAACCTAAATTATGTAAAAGAATCAGTGTTACTGTTTTTCTTTCAGATTTTTTTATTTTTTATTCTATCTATTTATGTCCTTATAAATATGTTCTTATTTTCTACCCACAGATTATTTTGACTCAGTACTGACATCAGCCCTCATTCAGTCAGTCACACTAACCAGCTAACTTTGGAAACTGGAAACAGATGGATTCCACATGGAATTATTAGTTCATGACCCAGTGACAACATGTATGGTTCCAAACTACAATAATTCACCAATAGAGTGGGAGGGTGACGGATTACAATAATAGAGCTGCTCCATAAATAAATGACTTCCAAATTGTAACCTGTTCTGGATTAGAAAACAAAATATTAATTTCAAGAATTTTACAAATGTTATTGATTAATTGGAAAATCAATTTACTTGTGCATTTGTGACATTTCAGTAGGGATCTTGATAGAACATTATTTCTATCAGTATTTCACAAAAGCATTAATGAGATATATAAAGGGTGATGTACAGACATTCAAATTCTACAAAACATTGTGTCAGCAGTATATTTATTACCACTTGTAGAAGAAGTAAACAGTTTTTTTAGCCTCCTGCCTTTGTATAAAGATGAATGCTTGGGATAAAGTCACACAGAGAAAAAGGATACCCTTATGTTCAAGAGCAGTAGCCAATATTCAATTATGGAAATATAAATAGAGCTGCCAAAGACCTCAAATATGCTTATGATGTTGACGCAATAAAGAAGTACTAAAATAGCCAATGATTCTTATTCTAATAGATGGCAGGCCAAGATATTTTGCTGCCTGAGATATAACGCCAAAGCATGCTTTCAACCACCTATGGACCTTAGCTAGCCACAGCACCTGAAGTCATCATTATTTTGGTACATGGACAGAACCCTCCATAAGTATCCTTCCCTTCTGCCATACCAGCAAAACATACAATAAAAACAAACAAATCACTGCCCTTTTACCATCCATAACTTCATCTCCCTGAGACAGCTGCCTGAGGAATCTATGGCATTCCAGATGTTAATGAATTGCAACTCTCAAAAACCCTAGGCACCCGAGTGATGCAACAATTGGAATTGCACTTCCAAAGTACTGAAGAGTCACAGATTACCCACTCTGGCCTGATAATAGAGCCTGGCTTTAAGGGCAGAACCTTTAATATATTTTATGCTAAATATCTGTGAATAAGCATTCTCATGGGGTGTGACTTTGTCAACCTTCAAGTGTGCTAATCCAATCAAATCCTCACTTAAAACCTCTACAAAGATAATGAGGCCATCCTGCAGGGGCCATAAGGGCTTCTTACTGAACATTCCATTTAGAACTGGGCAAATTCATCCAATTAGGAAGCCTTTAATGGGAAGGATCTCTACAGCAGTGAAGTCCTAACTCTGCCAAGGACTCTGCAAATAATGTTATTGGGAAAGCAGGCAATGGAATGGAAGGGAAGAGTCAAATTCCTGACATACAAAATTATTGGTTCAGCTCAACAGTGTGCATAGATGGGCATGAAATCACTATCATCTACAAAATAATCATAAAAACAAAACAAAAAACACCAGGATTTAAAAAAACAATGAAATACAGTTTCCTTAAATTTTGTCATTTGTTTCAGTACCAATGAGGAAAGATGCAAGCCAGTCTCACAGCACTGGGAGTAGATAAGAAAATAATTGTAACTACTGTGGGGCAGCAGAGAGATCTTATCTTCTCCTGGAAGGCCCTTCGGAGGAAGAGGAAAACTATCAATGGGAGTTTACTTGGGTTTGTTTGTTTACTTATTTGTTTTTAAAGAACAGGAGTGGACAGGAGTGCCGGAAGGCTAAGGGCTCCCATTCCAAAGCAATCCCAAACCCCGTTGTGCTGCTTCGTCCACTCAGTTGCAGAACAGAAGTGACCCAAAGCCCAACAATGTCCCAATATTGCCGCTTTTTTCAAGAGGCAACTGGAGTTTCTGGTTTTTATCTTTGAAGATGTTTCGCTTCTCATCCAAGAAGCTTCAGCTCAGAAGCGAAAACGTCTTCAAAGAAAAACCAGAAACTCCAGTTGCCTCTTGAAAAAGCACCTTTGGGACGACCACGACTTGGATGACGGAGAATCTCCATAGACATAGCCCAAACAAGAAACTCGGACCTGGAGCGCACCTACTTGGGAAACGTAAAACCAAGCCGGCGGGAGAGCGTGTAAGGGGCAAGAACCGGCAAGAAATCAAGTCGAGAGTCGGCTGCCGTCCCCCTGGCCGAGAGGGAACTCGGAGGAGCGGAATCTCCTTACCTGTTACAGCCCTGAAGTCCCGCGAAAACAGAGCCCATAGTGCCGGCAACAGCAACAGGAGTCCTCGCATCTGCATAGTCTGCTTCATCTCCATCTCTTCCCCCTCATCATCTTTATCACCATCCTCCTTGCGACCTCCAAAGCGCTTGTCTCGCGTCGGACCCAAAAATTCAAAGTCGGGGAGGAAAGGAAGGTGAGGAAAAGGGGGAAAGGGAGAACGGGCAAGCGGCAAAGCAACAAGGGAGGGGGGAAAGGGGGAGGAAAACGAACGACTCCCCTTCCCTGAAAGAGAAGCTGGCGGTCCGCGCCCCCTCGCTCTGGGCGCGAAGAGGGGCTCGGCGCCCACGCGATCGCGCCCGGCAAGCCGGGAAAAGAAAGAGCGGTTGGAGATGGCAACGCCAGGCACCCCACCAGCGCTGGCTCGGCCGGCGGCTCTGCTCCTTTTCCCTGAGCTTGTGGCCACCAAGTCGGGAAGGTCCCCCCCTGCCGGCCTCCCTCCCGCAGTGCACAGAGTTCATCGGGCCCGCCGTGCGAGTTGAGCTTGGCCCGGCGCGGAGCTCCCTCCTTCGGCCGCCGCGACTTCCTTCTACAAGTCTTGGCAGCGGCTTCTTGCTTCTCCCTCCAGGAAATGGCGCTTTCAGGAGGCCACAGCTCTCCTGCTCATGACATCACCGGCTTCATGAATATTAATCCGTCGACGGCTTATCCTATTGCTTTCCTGAACTTTGTTGTTTTATTCCCCCGCGAAGTGGAAAATAACAGGCCTGCGGCAGAATCAACGTGGTTTCTCTTTTTCAAGGAGAGGGGAAGGCGCGGGTGCGACCTTTTTTTCCCCTGCGCGCAGGTTAGTCAGCGAGCCGCAGCTCATCCCAAATCAAAGAGGTCGTGATTTGAAAAAGAGAGAGAAGGAGAGAGAGAGAGAACACAGAAGGGTCTGTCAGACGCGGACAAATAAAGGACTACCCCTTACCAATCTTCATCCATAGAAGGACGCCAGTAGATCAATACTAATAAATAATGTTTACAGAGGCATACAACATCGATGTAGATTTAAAAATCCAAGAATGAGAATTTAGTCTCTTCTTCCTTTTTCTCTTTTACAGAGTATACATTTTATGCTCAGTTTTTATCAGATATTCTTCGCAGGGTATTTTCCATGGAATCAAAGCATTACATACAAATTCATTCATTCAGTTTACCCTAATCCCACTTCTCTTTTTGTCCTCTTTTGTTAATGTGACCAGTGAAATAAGTGAATGTGGGGAATTCTTCATTATGAATATTGTATAATATGTTCATAATGTATGGTTCTGATATTTTAGTTATTTTGTGTAGCTAACTTCTTTGAACCCAATTTTGCCTTTTAAATTAGGATGGATTAAATACAGTGACTGGCCCAAAGTTATTAAACTAAATGTGGACTTGAACCTAGTCTCCTTAGTCCTGTGTGACATCTTACCTAGTAATTAGGACCATCAACCAATCAACATGTCTAAATTGAGGAATCTGAGTTATAGTCTCTAAATTTTTACAAAATTTAGTTGGATGTTTATGGGAAGAAGAAGTAAATTTACTTCTTGCTTGTTTGAACTGTGAAAATCTATGTAAGGTTGGCATGTTTGGATTACCCTGTCCAGTGGAAATACCTTAATCCAAATTGTCAGTACCTTTTACTGGAAATGAAAGCCAACAGAGAAAAACAAGAATTTGGCTATCATGTTTTGGTTGCAAATTGGGTAGCAGAGAGATATAGTAACTCTTGCTTACCTGGTTGAAAACCAGAGAAAAGGGAGTGTGTAACTATGTATTCCCTAGTTCCCTGGGTATGGCTGGCTCAAGATATCTGACTGCCTGAGCTATGGCCAATTATTTTGACACAAAATATAAGAAAATATCAAAACAGTTTCTCTTGGCAGTAATACCACAATAATAATAAATTGCACAACCATTTGCTGTTGCTTCACAGCTGTCCAAATATAGTGGGTCACTTCACATCGCCCAAATTAGGGCCCTAAACAGCTAAGTATCAATAGTATAAAAAACCTGATAATAAGAAATAACAAAACTCAGTAAAATATGTAAATATTGGCACTGACAAATCCATTATCAGTCAATTGCAAAAGGCAGCTTTACTCAGAACAGCTTACATCCTGTGATACCTGTAAGACCATCAAATATCCACACCTGCCTATCCCAGGTCCTTGGGAAGGACTCAGTAGGTGGACAAAAATGGGAAATCCAGTCTTAACATCTATGGCTGACTGTGGATGAATAGTAACAATAATAAGGGAGACAATTTTTCTGAATATTGTAATCAATAAAAAGTTGCCAAGCTCTGTAAGAAAGGCATGGTTCCTTACAGCTATGGTGGTTAAAAAAAAACCAGGAATCCGATAGCATCTTTCTAACTAACAAATTTAAGCTCACAAAAATCTGTTAGTCAGAAAAGGTGCTATCAGCTGTTTTATTTTTTGCCAAACTCTATTGAGTTGGGTTGAGTAATGAAACTTGGTTGGGTAATGTAACATCTGCAAGAAAACAACCAAGCTCAGAGAGGATCAAGGACTCCATAGTTCAACCCCAAGTACAAATATTCTCTTCTATTGAAACTATTAATGCTTTTTAAAAAATTCAGCTGTGTTGTAATGTTAAGCATGGAAGCTAACTCTTCAAATTCCAGCTGTAACTTCCTCAGAGAAATGTTTATTACTTCCTTAGTATTTCCTTTATGGTGCATGATGATAGGTAGATAAGATTAAGTAGCTTTCAAGGTTGTAATTAAGTTTAAATAAAGAGGAAAATAATACAGAGTACTCTTAATATTTTCCCCCAGCTCCTATGGGTTTCTTACTGCCTGTGTGCATGAAATGTTTAGCTTTGACTATTCCAGTCATAATTCAGACCCTTTTCTGGTTTTGCATAAATGCAATGTTTGACTTGTTTCTGATTTGGTACAATTATTATTATTTTTTTAGTTTTTATCCTGATGAAGGGCTTTATTTAACTCTTGTTTACATAAAAAGAAATTGAGAGACATTCCAAATAAATCATTTTCAAAGTTATCTGTTTTAGCAAACTTTAAACTTTTCATCTTATAACTCCACTCCTGGTGATTTCATGGATGCATCCATTCAACTTTCATGCCAACGGTAGGGAAGTGATGGTTGCTGCCTTAGCTTACATATGCCAATGGGGGGAAGGGGGGGAACCAGGATTTTTTTGATAGGAAAGAAATTATACTCTCATAAAACATCTGGGTTGTGGTAATATATATTAATCCAACTAGAGATATACAAAATAGTAGAACACTTTGCAGATTCCAAGAACAGTTCTTCAACCAGGATGTGTAAAAAACTATTTCCATCAGATATGCTGACTGGATGTCAAGAAGCCATAAGTCCTATCAGTATTGCAAGAGTGTTTAATTAATATTATCTCTTCCTGCCAGCATGAGATTTTGGCCCATAAAGCAACCTACTGGTTCAAACCCTTAGGAGCATCATGGAAGTTCTGCTAATTAAAAGTGCCCTTCTGCTGCCTAAGAATGAAAATACAGCGGGATAGTTATATAGTAGGATGAAACTGTTTTGCTTATTTGTCCTTTAAATATGTGTTTAACATGCTTTTCATTTAGCTTTGGGGAAAAATAATTCCACAATTCCTGTAATTCTTCAGTAATAAACCTTGTTTCCCATTTGTTATATTTCAAAAGAGACAATTTGTGGGTTTTTTTATAGTGTTTCTAAAATTCCCCTTTATTAAATTTGAAATCTGGTCTCCAACATTAAATCTATTATTTTATTTTATTGAGGTAATGTACAGCTATCAAATCTCATCAGGCTCAAGGTTGACTCAGCCTTCCAGCCTTCTGAGGTGGGTACAATGAGTACCCAAACTGTTGGGGGCAATATGCTGACTCTGTAAACCGCTTAGAAAGGGCTGTAAAGCACTATAGAGCGGTATATAAGTCTAAGTGCTATTGCTATTAATGAAATTCCCATGTGTTTAAGGTGTCCTGTTGAATTTTCTGTTTTGTAAAACCTTTTCTTAATTTCCGTATTAAATGACATAAAGGCATGTTGAAAAGTATTCCTTTTAAAATATGAATTATTAGGAAAAAATAGTAATTCTGCGATTACTATGCTGAAATACTTGGACTAGTTTAATGGTACCGTGTTTCCCCGAAAATAAGACCTACCCCGAAAGTAAGACCTAGCACTATTTTCTAAACCTGCCCTAATATAAGACCTACCCCGAAAATAAGACCTAGTGTAAATCTCCAGTTCCAGGAAGACTTTTCAGGGAGCAACTGTGCACCCGCGAAACACCCCCCCCTACACACTCACACCCACTATTTGGCACCATAAATATATAAGACCTACCCCGAAAATAAGACCTAGTGTGTTTTTGGGAGCCAAAAAAAATATAAGACAGTGTCTTATTTTCGGGGAAACACGGTAGTTTGAATCTAAATCTGATACTTATTTGTGGGAGCCTAGCTTGGGTACCAGTAAGATGTACTGTCTTTCTTTAACTTCCAGAATTCCGTAATTAGTATAATTACTGGGACTTTTGAGTCCATCTCAAGACCATAATAAAAGATTGTTGTACATTGCCAGTGAAAGGTATTGAGCCATAGGAATTGAGGGTCTCAGCCGAGTTATATTTGGTGTGTTTGGGTGGATGGATAGATGACTGCATGGATGGATTGTAAGTTTAAAAGGGAATAAGATGAATGTGTCTGAGAATATTTGTGTGAGAAGAGTGACTTTGTAAGCGTGATTTCACTTAACATAGTGATACAGTTTCACTTAAATTGGCAAAGAGCTAGACTGTTATTTGCTGCTGGTTAATAGTTAACAAATGTTATTCAATATAATCTTTATAATTATAAAATCTATAATGAAAAAATACAAAAAGTATTTTTATGATTTTTTTCTCAGTGTATATTTAACTAGTAGCAGATATACCTCTTATAATGCTAACTGCATTTTTTTTTGTTATATGCCTATTCACTAGAGCTCTCTGGGTACTTCAAAGAAAGCAGATAAATCATGGAAGTCAAGAACAAGGGAATATAACATACTGCTACCTTATGCCTCCCAGCGCCCGGTTAGATCCCACAGGGAAGGCTTGCTCCGGATACCGTCGGCCAGACAATGTCGGCTGGCGGGCCCGTGGGCTAGGGCCTTCTCTGTGGTGGCACTGTCCCTTTGGAATATGCTCCCTGCGGAGATTAGAACCATCTCCAATCTACCCGCTTTCCGCAAAGCCGTTAAGACCTGGCTTTGTCGGAAGGCATGGAATTGAGACTTGTGTTCCTTCCCTCTTGTATGTGTGGACGATATGAATTTTTTTTATTTTTATACTGTATAGGAAATGTTTTTAGTTGTTGTACGTAGCCTCGAGTTCCCTGATGGGGGAAGAGAGGCGGGATATAAATCTAATAATAAATAAATAAATAAATAAATAAATAAATAAATAAATAAATAAATAAATAAGTAATAAAGACACAAAACTAAGCTGGTTAAATCAGCACAGGAGTCTAGTAGGAAAGTAAAATTAGATTGTTTCCTAGAACCAATGAAGCTATAACTTAAGTATTTTGGATTCAAAATGTGAAGAATTTGATGTGTGGGAAAAATCAAGGACAATTGAACATTGAAGCTGACCGAGGTCAAGGTGGCCAGATGCTGTCACTGATGACACAACCAGGAACTTACAAGAACTCATTTACAACAATCACTCATAGCAAAATGATGTCCACGAAGAGATGGAAATGACTGAACAATTGCACAGCAAGAAACCTTGATTTATAACTTTAAAGTGTAGTTCTTGTGATGTCATTGTAACCTCCAAAGTCATCCCTAAGGAGCCTTCTCTGTGCTTGCAAAAGAGTGTTTCTCAATATAAGGAACCACTTGCTGCTTCCCCAGCATTACACATTTGTTGAGTATGTGAAGGTGCAACATCATCCTCAGGCCACTCCTGTGAACGTGGCCTCTGTTCGACTTCATTCCACTTCAGACATTTGCCAGCTTCTGCCACCATTGAGGCACACTGAACAGCCAGTCTTTCAATTTAGGGTGTGGACCTGCCCTGCTGTTGGCTACCCGATGTCAGTGGGTGTGCCACCCTTCCAGCCCCTGGTGTCTGATTACCATTCGCCCTTTGACAGCAGAAGAGTCAGAGCTCTCTCAATGTGCTCCAAACCCATCTCTCAATTTGCCTTGTCAAGCTATGGATGACAGGAAAAGCAGAATGAGAAGGGAGGGAAGTGGGGTTTTGGATGTGGGTTGTCCTTTCCATCCATAGAAGGGGTTTTTTTCCCATTGGAAGGTCACTTGCAGGGATATCCACCCCCAGTGCCTAAGTTATAAAGGGGCTTTTATAGTCACATAACACTGAAGTTATAGGGGAGGCAGCTGAACCAAAGAGAAAGCAGCCAGCACCCCTGCAGTAAAGTCTCCAACCCTTTCAGACTTCATTGCATTTGCTAAAGTTACAGGATGATACATGTCCAGCAGGCTTCCAGAAGACCTCTAGAAACACATAGAAAAAGTCCCAGCTTGCAATTTAGGCATTGCAGCAAGTTAAGCGGCAGGAGTACTTTAAGTGCTAGGCTAGCAGTCATACCCTGGAGTGCTGGACACATTTAAAACACCCTTCTGCAAATTTGTCAGTGGCAAAGCTAAATGGATGTTGGTAGCTGTTCTGTAGGAATGTTCCCCTTGCAGTATAGTGTTGTTTCCCTACCTGGGGAATTCTGAAGCCCTGCAGCCTACACTCCTGTGGGAAAAGACAAAAAGATCCATTTCTCTTCCTGTCCCTGTTTTGTCCCCTGTGGTAAGAGAACCCGAGTCTTCTCCCTCCCCACTGGATTTCTTGCTATGGGTGGCAGGAGAAGCAGTGGGAAAGCAGTTGCAGAGAATAACTCCGTCGTTACAAGGTGACCTATCCCATTTGTGAGATAGACAACCAATAGCAAAAGTCCCAATGGTCTTTTGCTGCTGACAATTGTGGTACTACAAGACCTGTTCTCCACCTGCTTCTGTCTATAACCTCTCCTCTCGTTTTTGCCCAATAAAGATCCTAAGGCAATGTTTCTTAACCCTGGCAACTCAAAGATGTGATTGCTTGAAACTGAATTGTATTGTTTGAAGTTTACTAGCTGGAGAATCCTGGGAGTTGAAGTCCATAGATCTTCAAGTTGCCACAGTTGAGAAACACTGTCCTAAGGTTAGCCAGCATGACTTTGAGTTCTTGCAATGGATAACAGAATAGTCATCTATGTGGTCTAAATAAACTTTGGTACATTCTTCATACACAGAAATTTTGAAAGGTCAAAGAAGGAGAAAAAGGAGTGAAGGAAAAGCAGGAATAATATGATTAAATTTCAGCACATATGAATGGCAAATGCCATGATCTTGGGCGAGTAGCTATTCTACCCTGCTGATTTCAACAACGGAATTATTTAGTCTTTTAAGATTCTATTTAGTCTCCTCTTTTCATATACAACTCAAGCTGATAAATATACCTATACTTCTTCTTCCTCCTATTTTCCCCACAACCACCACCCTGTGAGGCGAGTTCAGCTCAAAGAGAGTAACTAATCCAAACTCACCCAGCCAGTTTTTCACGCCAAAGGCGGGACTAGAATTCACAGTCTCCTGTTTCCTAAACTAACACTTTAATCACTACACTGTTTGTGCATGTTGCATAACAGTATGGTATGACAACTCTTACTAGGGATTTAGTTTCATCTTAAATTCCTTTTGATGTAGCAACATCTTGAAATTATGCAAATTCTTCCAACAGATCTTGCTTCAAGCATGTTATTCTATATAGATAACTGGTATCAACATCTCAAATTCCAAGGCAGCTGGCAAGGAATGCTGACAGGGCCTACTACACTCTTGCAAGCCTCTTAAATAATATCTTTTTGTAGCATTTTAATTTCTAGTGTCCTTGCTGCTATGTCATTGTAGACTGAGCATGGCAGGAGATTACAATTGTTTGAAACACAACTAAACAGCAATGATATTTGCTGCGAACACTGCTCTATGACTATACAGGAGGCAGTTCAACACATCAGGGCTGGCCCATAATGATTTAATGCTTAAATTATATCTTGCAACACCTCACCCTGACCTAACTTCTCCCAAATTAGGAGATTAGGTAATCTCTGCTAATATTAGGGTTGATCTACTATGGATTCCCTAAAACAGAGAACTGGCTCTGCCACTCTTTAATTAAGTGAGCCTCTGACTTATTCAGACACAATATCTTATTTAATTAACAGAAGACCCCTAATAAGGGGTTGGGGTGTTTTGTTTTGGTGATATCCTCAGCACTGACATCAGGGAATGCAAAAATGAACTGCTGAGTTTTTGCCCGTGGGGTATTTGCAGATCTGCAGCTCCACTCCTCTTGTCCTGTTTCAAATATTCATACCCAATTGCTAGGTGAGAACAACAATTTCCTCAAAGCTGAGCAGATAACTACAGACAAGGAAAGGAAACGAAATCAACAAAGTCTCTTGGAAAGAAAGCTTGCCTTGGTAGTTTCATTTTCCAATAGAAGAGAATATATGTAACTCAGGGTTGAAATGCAGAGTGTTACTTGGACAGATAATAAAACAGCTGCACGCGAACAACCAAGCTCCAAGGATTCCACAATTTTGCTTTCAACAGGAGTACGCAGAAGAGAATTGAAAATCCAGTTTGAAGTTCCGACAGCCAGATCAAGTTTGTCAATCAGTCCAAAGGACAGTTTCACAACTAGGATTCTGCGCCATGACACCTCTTTTGGTGCAGCTGTAGTATTGACCTAGTCTGGTGCAGTGATGGGATTCAAAAATTTTTACTACTGGTTCTGTGGGCGTGGCTTGGTGGGCGTGGCAGGGGAAGGATACTATAAAATCTCCAGTCAGAGGTGGTATTTGCTGGTTCTCTGAACTACTCAAAATTTCCGCTACTGGTTCTCCAGAACCAGTCAGAACCTGCTGCATACCACCTCTGGTCTGGTGTATAGGGCTGACAGCAGCCTCCCAAAGTATTGTGTGCCTCACTCTTGTGGTGGTTTTGTAGGATGACCTCTCATGGAAAATGAATACTGTATTTTCTCCATTTGTGTACTGTTCACCATTTGCCTGACTATGGGTTGGTTTTGGCAATGATTTTGTAGCCCTTTCTGGCTTTATGAGCATCTTGATCTACAGGGATCTCTTTCAATTCACATCCATAAACTTGTGTCATGAGTAACAGTCTCTGCTGATGGCAGTCAATGTCTGTGTGCATTTTTGTTTAGGGGAGTGCCCCTCAAACCTACACTTGATTGTCATTTCTTGGATGAGGAAGTTTGACTCAATTTACTCTCTTTGGAGAACTGAGTATCCTAGGGCATCTCACACTTTTCCTAAGAAGTAGAATGAATTTTAGCTCAGTGTGTTCCATAAAGGTTGTTTGTTTAACCAGCATCGCTTTATCCATTGATAGAACCTAGAGGAAGCTCTGAGCACACCTACATCACAGTATTTCAGATAGGTAGTTCTAAAGAATTCATAAGCTTTCTCTTGATGCTGTAAATACTGTTTGCTCTAAGGTTGGTGACTGCAGCCTTGATGTTCCACCCTTTCTATTATTGTCACACGATAGATCTACAGATTCTAGGAATTGGGTAATTCACTTGTGTTTGGTAAATAGCTCTGTATATGCTGCAGCGTGTACCTTAGAGTGTAACATTTCTCGGGGTCTGGGTAGAGCATGCTTTCCATTAGTTGATTAGATTAGAGCTGCCCACACATTCTTCTGAGCCCTGCTGTAAAGATAGTAAGGAGTGACATGCAGGGTGGGTGAGCTATAGTCATGAATCAAAATTACAGTTCTCCTATATGAATTTCTTAAGAGGATTTTAAAAGGTATGAACATCGTTAAAGCAACACGATAAAGTTCCACTGAATTCAATTGTGCTTTTTGTTAGGTAAATTTGGACTGACTACCAGATAGCAGCAAATGTAGGTCATTTAGCATAACACCATAGGCATCAGCTCCAATGGGCACTGGCTCGAAAATCATGGGTGTGACTGGGTGATCAAAGCCCCGCCCCTTTTTAATGTGTTTTGCATGCATATAAAGAGGAGTAGGACTTTGCTTGCCTGGTTGTGTTTTCCAGTCTGACACTTGCTGTAAGTGCCTCTGCACAACATCACTGCCTTCATATAGTTCTGAATGGGGCTGGTGAATAATAAAGATGTTAAATCAATTATTATTTTTTAATTGAGACAAAAACTATATTGCTAAGTTTCTGAAGTATATTTGAAGCCCTGGAAAATTCATTCATTTAATGATATTTGTCAGTTCTCGGGTCCAGTATTATCCCCCTTACCATTTTGCTATGTAAAAAAAAAAAAACACACACACACACACATTGTGTGTGTGTGTGTGTTTTACATAGCAAAATGGTGCCCATTAGGAGCACCAGTTTTATAACTGAATCGCAGCAGCAAAACATTTGTACCCCTTTAATTATCAGTAAAGCAAGAAAGCTAACAAGATATTCTCCAGTAAAAGCAGTGATTTTCTTGTACATCCAGTCAGTATGCATAGTGAAAATTAATTTCTGTATCATTGATAATGAAATATACACATTAAGATTGATAAAATATTTATACTTCAAGTGGTAAACAGTCAGTGCCATCAGAAACAATTATGCAGGTGCAAAATAAATCTGTGTATAATAAAGGCTGAGAGAGCTGACCTTAAATAATTTCATAGGCATGTTCATGCAGGTGCAAAATAAATCTGTGTATAATAAAGGCTGAGAGAGCTGACCTTAAATAATTTCATAGGCATGTTCATGCAAGGTTTTTGCGGGGTTTTTTGGCAATGTTATAGAAATGATGCAGCTATTATTTCACTTTCCAATGAGACCTACAGCTTTAGGATCCCATGTAGCCTCCTATCCAAATGCTAATGAGGCCTGGCTCTGCTTCGCTTCAGAAGTCAGAAAAATATTATTACCTGCTAAGGTATCTATGTATTCACACATATTTCAATATATAATAAAAGGCAGTGTGGCTTAGTCCCTAATTCATGCTTTTTTCATCCTTAGACCGTGAGACCACAGATTCCATATTGTTGTCAGCATGTTCGCCAATAGCCAATACCTCTGAGGGATACTAGGCTGAAGAAGATAGTTTTAATTCAACATAGTTAATAATTTATTTTCTTTACACTGGCATATGCATTGGTGTTTATAAAAGACAATAATACACTTTGGCAGTCTGTAACATTTCAGGAATCATTGACACATGCGGCCCACACCCATGTTCTTTCTGAAGATTTCTTCAATATGTGTGTTTCCAGGTCCACAGACTGCTGATATGGAGCTACTGAGAGTATAATTTTACCTGAGGAAAAAGGGAGGAAGGTGGATGCCTTAGTTGTAAGGGTACCTGCAAGATGTTCAGACTTTTAAAAATATATGAGCAGACCAAAGAATCATTTTGCTCAGTAGAAATATATTAAAAACATAAAAATAGACTCTCATCAGTGAGACAAAAATGCCTTTTTTGTTCTGCCATTCTGCTGAAACCTATTTTAATAGAACCTTATATTTTCTCAAGCTTCTTTGTATATTAAGTGAATAACTGGCATGTACTGTAAAAACGTCCATTTGGGACTGCTCTTTATGAAAAGCACAGGACTGGATGTGCAGCAGTGCAAATCACTGCTTCAGCCAATAGTACTAAAGCATGCTATTTAGATAGGTACCTCTCTGGAAAGATGCCCTGTTAAAACTGTGTGGGAGAGAAATATACTTCATCAGCACCAGCAGACTACAGTATATTGCAAAAAAACCAAACAAACGAGGATGGATACATACTTGAACTCACCTTGGAAAATTGGCCAAAACAAAAGCCAACAGAAGGAAAATTCAGAACTGAAGAAAGAGGGTAAGGAATTAATTGGGTGGAAAAATAAATGAAAGTCAAAGCACATTTTGGTAAGGGGAGAAGAATGAAGAGAATGTTAGATAGTGAGACATGGCAGACACACCCATGATGAACCAGAGAAAGAGCTTATTAAATCTCTCAAGTTGCATGTTCTTTTCCTTGCATAGTGGAAATAGCAAATAAGGTCTTTTCCTATTCCCACACCCCCTGTATTTCAGGCTTTGGAGCATTTGAATAAATGAGAAAAAAACAGATGTTCTACTCAATCATGATACTGAGATAGCATTCTACACCAGGGGTTGCCAACCTTTTGGATCCCAGGACCCACCAAATTGATACTTTTAAATCCCAAGGACCACTAATACGAATTTTTTTAAAAAGCTAATATATTTAATATAAATTTTTTTATATTAAATATAAAGCTAATGTTTATATATATATATATACACACATACATACATACATACATACATACATACATACATACATACATATATATATGTTATGTTTTCTCTGGTATTTATATGTATGGTATTTAGGTTTCTTCGGGTATTTTCCCACATCTTGATAATTGTGCTTTTAAAGTTATAGCAACGTTTCGGCAGAATCTCATCTGCCATCCTCAGGCTTGTGTATTGGGTTTTTTCCTAATCATGTGTGTCAGACTTTAGCCTTTAAAAACAGAAACGGCTGCTAAAGCCTGACACACACGATTAGGAAAAAAACCCAATACATAAGCCTGAGGATGGCAGATGAGATTCTGCCGAAACATCGCTATAACTTTAAAAGCACAACTATTAAGACGTGGGAAAATACCCAAAGAAATAAATATCATATATATATATATATATATATATATGTAGGTCTTGGTGTATTCGGGTCTTGTCCCGTGTAAGATTGAGAATACCTTGGCAACGTTTCGACGAAATCTCATCCGTCATCTTCAGGCTGGTGTCTTCAGCTTCGTTCTCCTGGGAGAAGTGTGTGATCGTGGCTGTTTTTCCCTTTTAAACTCTAGAGTTGGATGTGTTGTTACTTTTGATTGGTTTGTGGAGTTGATGTATGCAGATTGGATGGCTTTTTCCTGAGACCCTGTGTGGCTGAGGTGCTGGCTGTGTGTCTCTCAGCCTTTTGTGTTGTAACGACCTGGGTAATGGGCTGTGTGATGACCTTCTGAGTTCTATTGTTGTGATGTCCTGGGTGTGGTGCTGTAATCTCCTGGGTCGTTGTCTGTGCTGCAACCTCCTGATGTTTTGTGTTGTGATCTCCTGAGTTCTGTGATGTAGTATCCTGGGTGGAAGGCTGTGATGTGGCATTCTGGGCCTTGGTTTGGCTCGAGTTTGAGGTCTGGCTATGTGTTTATAGCGTGTGTCAGTTTGCTTAGTTTGGGGGTTGGAGGGGGTGTAGCAGCTGGTGTTGCAGCCATGGTCTGGTTTCTGGATGGTGGTTGCCTTTCATCTGTGGCGTGGGCTTGGGTTTGAGTCTGGTGAAGGAGATTGGTGGTGGCATCATGTGTTATTTTGGGTCCGGTGTTGGTTTTGTGGCTGGGACTCGTTTGTTGATTAGGGCTAGTTTCCAGATGTCTGGTAGGCGGGAAGTATCATCCCGTTTATTCATGTTATGGGGTGTTTCTCTATTTCGATGGCTTCCCTAATTATTCTCTTGTTGAAGTGTTCAGTATTGGAGATAAGTTTGGATCCCTCAAAATCAATTTCATGTCCTGTGGCTTTAAGGTGCTGGAAAAGGGAGGAAGTTTTTCTTCTTTTCTGACTGCGTTCTTGTGTTCTGCGATCGTGCATTTATTCTCCTGTTGGTTTGTCCAATGTATGTGGCTGGGCAAATTTTGCATGGTATTTTATAAACTCCTTGGTTTTCTAGCTGGATCTTGTCTTTGGGGTTTCTTAAGATGTTGGCTATTTTTGATCAGTGCCAAAGGCTGTCCTGATATTGTGTTTGTGGAGAATTTTGCTGATTTTATCTGTGGTGCCTTTGATGTAAGGGAGGAGGGCGATGCCATTGTCCTGTTCTGTGTCTTGGTTTTGGGGAGTCTCCCTTCGGATTAGGTTGGTGATTGTGCTTCTTTGGAATCCATTGGACATTAATACGTTAGTGAGGGTGTGTAATTCTGTTCTCAAGTGGTCTTTGTCAGCTAGGCGTTTGGTTCTGGAGATGAGGGTCTTGGCTACGGAGTTGATCTGTGCAGGGTGGTGATGGGATTGTGCATTTAAGTAGCGGTTAGTGTGTGTCTTTTCTGGTAGATGGTGTGTCCTAGGGAGCCGTTGGGTTTTTGTAAATTAGGACGTCCAGGAACGGAAGTTGATTGTTGGTTTCTGTTTCCATGGTAAATTGTATTTTGGGGTGTAGGCTGTTGAGATGTGTGAGGAAGTTGTCCAGTTTTTCTTTCCCGTGTGGCCAAATTACGAAAGTGTCATCTACATATCTAAGCCAGAGTTTGGGTTTGTATTCGGATTTGTCTAGAGCATTGGTTTCAAAATGTTCCATGTATAGGTTAGCTATGACGGGTGAGAGGGGTGATCCCATAGGTGCTCCTTCTATCTGTTTATATCTTTGTCCATTGTGGATGAAGTACGTGTTGGAAAGGCAATGGTTGGTCAGATCTAGGATGTGCTTAGGGGGTTGTATTTGTTTTGGATAGCTGTCAAGGCTTCTTTAATAGGTACTTGAGTGAAGAGGATATGACATCGAAGCTCACAAGTAGGTCACTGGGTTGTAGGTTTTGTTTCTTTATTGTTTCTATGAAGTGGAAAGAATTTTGTACGTGTGAGGTGATGGATTCTGTGTAGGGCTGGAGTTGTTTGGCGAGAAATTTGGCAAGGTTCTGTAGAGGTGAGCCTATGGAGCTGACTATGGGTCTGAGTGGTGTTCCTTCTTTGTGTATCTTGGGGAGGCCATAGAGCTTAGGGCATCTAGATGATTTTTCTCTGGGGATGATTCTTTGTTGGATCTCTTCACTGATGGGCGAGGCTTTTATTTTGGATTTGGTGGTTTTCTCTAGATAGGTGGTGGGGTCTGTGTTTAGAGGTTTGTAAGCGGGGTCTTGGAGTAGGTTGGATAGTTTGGATTGGTAGTCAGATGTGTTCATCACGACTGTGGCGTTGCCTTTGTCTGCTGGGAGGATGATTATGTTGTTGTCTTTCCTCAAGTTGCTGAGTGCTTTTTGTTCTTCTTTGTGTAAGTTGCTTCTGGGTGGACTGCTGGAGCAGAGGACGTTGGTGACTTCAAGTCTGATTTTATTGGCTGTGTCTGGGTTAATTTTGGCTAGGCTAGCTTCAACTCCACATATGATGTTTTCAGTGGGGATGCGTTTGGGGCGACAGCAAAGTTGAATCCTTTGGAAAGGACATTGGTTTCTGCCATGGTGAGGGTTCTGTCTGATATGTTGTGTACTGTTTGTTTCATGCATTGTTGTGGGGGGTTTGGGCTTCTGGCGTTTCTCTAGTCTGTGGAGTTTGTTGGTGTGTGTGTCTGTCTTGTGAAAGGTTTCTGTTTCGGCTCTCCAGAGGGCTAGTTGTTTGGATTTGTCCCAGAGTGCTGGTGGATTTTGTTACTGAGTTTGAGGTGGAGGGTGAGTAGGTCCCTGTTGGTTTGGTCTAGTAGGAATCTTTTCCTGTGGAGTTCGTTTCTGATTAGAGCTAATGCAGTTCTTTTCAGGATCCTTTCAGTGGCTGAGGTTTTAGTGTGGAATTTGAGTTGGAAGCATGTGGGGATCACGTTTTGTCTCGGCAATTGCGTAGGAATGTGAGGTCACATAAGATGGTGGCTCTTCGCGAGTTTCTCATAGATCCGGGTCAGCTGGAAGGTTTCCTCCCCGTAGAGGTAGGATATTTGTTTTCGTAGATTTTCACGGGTAAAGGTATGTAGGTCTTGGTGTATTGGTCTTGTCCGTGTAAGTTGAGAATACCTTGGCAACGTTTGAAATCTCATCCGTCATCTTCAGGCTGGTGTCTTCAGCTTCGTTCTCCTGGGAGAAGTGTGTGATCGTGGCTGTTTTTCCCTTTTAAACTCTAGAGTTGGATGTGTTGTTACTTTTGATTGGTTTGTGGAGTTGATGTATGCAGATTGGATGGCTTTTCCTGAGACCCTGTGTGGCTGAGGTGCTGGAGGTGTGTCTCTCAGCCTTTTGTGTTGTAACGACCTGGGTAATGGGCTGTGTGATGACCTTCTGAGTTCTATTGTTGTGATGTCCTGGGTGTGGTGCTGTAATCTCCTGGGTCGTTGTCTGTGCTGCAACCTCCTGATGTTTTGTGTTGTGATCTCCTGAGTTCTGTGATGTAGTATCCTGGGTGGAAGGCTGTGATGTGGCATTCTGGGCCTTGGTTTGGCTCGAGTTTGAGGTCTGGCTATGTGTTTATAGCGTGTGTCAGTTTGCTTAGTTTGGGGGTTGGAGGGGTGTAGCAGCTGGTGTTGCAGCCATGGTCTGGTTTCTGGATGGTGGTTGCCTTTCATCTGTGGCGTGGGCTTGGGTTTGAGTCTGGTGAAGGAGATTGGTGGTGGCATCATGTGTTATTTTGGGTCCGGTGTTGGTTTTGTGGCTGGGACTCGTTTGTTGATTAGGGCTAGTTTCCAGATGTCTGGTAGGCGGGAAGTATCATCCCGTTTATTCATGTTATGGGGTGTTTCTCTATTTGATGGCTTCCCTAATTATTCTCTTGTTGAAGTGTTCAGTATTGGAGATAAGTTTGGATCCCTCAAAATCAATTTCATGTCCTGTGGCTTTAAGGTGCTGGAAAAGGGAGGAAGTTTTTCTTCTTTTCTGACTGCGTTCTTGTGTTCTGCGATCGTGCATTTATTCTCCTGTTGGTTTGTCCAATGTATGTGGCTGGGCAAATTTTGCATGGTATTTTATAAACTCCTTGGTTTTCTAGCTGGATCTTGTCTTTGGGGTTTCTTAAGATGTTGGCTATTTTTTGATCAGTGCCAAAGGCTGTCCTGATATTGTGTTTGTGGAGAATTTTGCTGATTTTATCTGTGGTGCCTTTGATGTAAGGGAGGAGGGCGATGCCATTGTCCTGTTCTGTGTCTTGGTTTTTGGGGAGTCTCCCTTCGGATTAGGTTGGTGATTGTGCTTCTTTGGAATCCATTGGACATTAATACGTTAGTGAGGGTGTGTAATTCTGTTCTCAAGTGGTCTTTGTCAGCTAGGCGTTTGGTTCTGGAGATGAGGGTCTTGGCTACGGAGTTGATCTGTGCAGGGTGGTGATGGGATTGTGCATTTAAGTAGCGTTAGTGTGTGTCTTTTCTGGTAGATGGTGTGTCCTAGGGAGCCGTTGGGTTTTTTGTAAATTAGGACGTCCAGGAACGGAAGTTGATTGTTGGTTTCTGTTTCCATGGTAAATTGTATTTTGGGGTGTAGGCTGTTGAGATGTGTGAGGAAGTTGTCCAGTTTTTCTTTCCCTGTGGCCAAATTACGAAGTGTCATCACATATCTAAGCCAGAGTTTGGGTTTGTATTCGGATTTGTCTAGAGCATTGGTTTCAAAATGTTCCATGTATAGGTTAGCGATGAGGTGAGAAGGGGTGATCCCATAGGTGCTCCTTCTATCTGTTTATATCTTTGTCCATTGTGGATGAAGTACGTTTGGAAAGGCAATGGTTGGTCAGATCTAGGATGTGCTTAGGGGGGTTGTATTTGTTTTGGATAGCTGTCAAGGCTTCTTTAATAGGTACTTGAGTGAAAGAGGGAATGACATCGAAGCTCACAGTAGGTCACTGGGTTGTGTAGGTTTGTTTTCTTTATTGTTTCTATGAAGTGGAAAGATTTTGTACGTGTGAGGTGATGGATTCTGTGTAGGGCTGGAGTTGTTTGGCGAGAATTTGGCAAGTTCTGTAGAGGTGAGCCTATGGAGCTGACTATGGGTCTGAGTGGTGTTCCTTCTTTGTGTATCTTGGGAGGCCATAGAGCTTAGGGCATCTAGATGATTTTTCTCTGGGGTGATTCTTTGTTGGATCTCTTCACTGATGGGCGAGGCTTTTATTTTGGATTTGGTGGTTTTCTCCAGATAGGTGGTGGGGTCTGTGTTTAGAGGTTTGTAGGGGGTCTTGGAGTAGGTTGGTAGTGGTTGGATTGGTAGTCAGATGTGTTCCATCACGACTGTGGCGTTTGCCTTTGTCTGCTGGGAGATGATTATTTGTGGTCTTTCTCAAGTTGCTGAGTGCTTTTGTTTCTTCTTTGTGTTTTGCTTCTGGGTGGACTGCTGGAGCAGAGGACTTGGTGACTTCAAGTCTGATTTTATTGGCTGTGTCTGGGTTAATTTGGTTAGGGCTAGCTTCAACTCCACATATGATGTTTTCAGTGGGGATGCGTTTGGGGGCGACAGCAAAGTTGAATCCTTTGGAAAGGACAGGTTTCTGCCATGGTGAGGGTTCTGTCTGATATGTTTGTACTGTTTGTTTCATGCATTGTTGTGGGGGGTTACACGGACAGACCCGATTCCCAAGTCTACATATTATTATAATTTATATTTAATATAAATTTATATTAACACAGCTTATTATTTGTCAAAAGGTAAATGCTTATGATACAAAATAAAACATTCCGGGCTGGAAGCCTCCTCCCACCTGCACTTCCAAAGAGACAGTAAGAACCTTTCAGATGCCAGGTGGGAGGATTGACAGAGCTCAGATCTGCAGCCGAGGAAAAGCTGGGAGTGGGGAGGTAGCTCTTCCAGTCTCACCTGGAGACAGGCAAGGAAAGGTGTCCCTGGGGGCACTTCGCTCACTTTAGCACTTCGCTGCCAAACCCAGCCACAGCCAGTGATCATTGGGGGCGGGAATTAGAGAAGAGAGAGAGAGAGAGAGAGAGAGAAAGTATCTCTCGCATTAATGTCCAAGGGGAAATGAGAGAGTCCGTTTTTCTCCCCGGAGACCTTGGAGCCTGGAGACTAAGATTCAGGGGTCCGGCTAATTCCATCAAGGCCAACCCCCGTTGGAGGAAACGCTGGAATTCCAGCATTATATTTGGCGGTATTGGCAGTGACAATGACAGCTTCGACTCCAACGAGGATCGCAGTGAGGGCCTAGGCCTCATCAACGACTTCAAACTCACCAACTGCTAGATCGCAACAATGGCGTCTCCCTCTCTCCTCCCTGGCCTTGGAGCCTGGAGGTGGAATTTTGAGGGCTCGGCTGATATCAGCAAGGCTGGCCCCCATTGGAAGAAGTGCTGGAGTCGCAACACTGTGTCCGGCAACGTTGGCAATGGCAACGGCAACGGCAGCAACGATTTTGCTCATGGCGGGGGCCTGGGCCTTGCTGACATTTCAGAGCTTGTCCGAGGCCAGGTCATGATGACAGCAGTGACGATGGCAATTTGCAGGGCGGTGCCTGGAATGGACTTGGCAGCAGGCTCAGAGATATAGAGTGGGAATGATGCTGCTGCTGGTCCTTTTGAAGTGCTTGCTGCTGCTGCAACTGATGGTGCTTGCTACTGTGGATGCCCGAGCTGTGAATTTCTGGGTTGTTTGACTGGCCCGACCTGTTCTGTCTGCCGTCCCCCTCCTGCCATTTGTCTCTACCTTCATATTAGGCTCCGGGGTCAGTGCTTTTAACACTCTGGGAGGATATGTTGGTGACTCTAGAGATTTTGGACCGTGGTGCCCGGCGTGGGAATGGAATCCACCGGGGTGGACTTTGCCCAGACCTAGGGACCACCCGGTTTTCTCCCCCCTCTCTTTTCTCCTCCGGTCCTGAATTGGCCTGCTAAAGTGGCTTCCTGCTGTAGTGAGAGGGCACGGGAAGCCTTGTGGGGTATGCCCCTGGTTGGGGTGGGAGACCAACAGGAATTGGATGCCCCTCCATTGACTGGCCGGCCGAAACTTCTGGGCAACAACATCTGACCCACTACCTGCACCATCTGGCCTACAAACCATCTTGCCTATAGACCACTTAGGCCTACCAACTGCTGGAGTCACCACTGGTGGTGAGAACACAGTGGCTAATCCATGGAGACCTGCCATCGTCTCCCTTTCTCTGGCTGTCATGAGAGGGCGCTGGGGCTTGGACGTCTCCAACTGATTGGACTTATTATTTCAGGACCGGTACTTACATCTGGACATCTTTAATCACCTTATTCCATCTAATCACCATCTTCCTTTATTGATATAACATTTATGCGGACTTATTCTAACTACAGAATTGCAGGCACTAAGAGATTCCCCATCCTGACCTGGCCTGCTGGACTTTTGCTGCTTACCTTGATGACAGATTTTGGAATCCCAAGAGGTGGCACTAGCTCGTAGATGGGTCAGGGACTGGGGAGGGACCCAAGAGAGGCCTAATGTCTCTTTGATCAAATTCTTGATAATTTTTGAGAGGGCTTGGGTTGGGGTGGGCAGTCAACCCAGTTTTGGAACCTGGGGGGGCTCCACTAGGATATCCTCAGTCAGATTAAAGTTGGATCGCACGGGGAGGATGGAGTTGGGGTGGCCCAGAGCCCTGGAGGTGGGATGGGGGAATTATCCCCACGTGATTGGGAAAGGCAGCGAGGTAAGGACAGCAGCCATATCAGTCCTCTGGGAGTACATGCCCCAGCTGTTTAGAGGTGTGACGGGCTCTACCCACCAGTTCTTCCTGCATTCCCAGGGGCTCGGAGGATTGGACCCCTGGGCTCAAGGTGGTGTATGTGAATGCCAGGTCCGTAGTGAACAAAGCTCCCCTTGTCAAAGATTTGATTGAGGAGGAAACACGGACCTGGCTTGCTCACGAGACCTGGTTGGCCCCGAGTGGGAGTCCCCCTAGTGGATCTGTGCCCACCAGGTTTCCGTGTGTTACACCAGCCCCGGGCCCAGAGTAGGGGTGGGGGAGGTGGCAGTTATGATCAAGGAGGCACTTTGTCTGGGGGAGACCACTGTCCTGCAGATAGGCGGATGTGAGTCTTTCCTCATGAAACTGGGCCCTGGGGATCAGTTGGGTTTGTTGCTCATGTACCTATCTCCCAGCTGCATGACTACAACCCTGCACACCCTCCTCGATGTCCTCTCGGGGGTGGCGGTTGAGTTCCCCAGGCTTATAGTCCTGGGGGACTTTAACTTGCCTTCCCTAGGAGAGACATCGGGGTTGGTCCAGGAGTTCATGGCCTCCATGATGGCCATGGACCTGACCCAGATAATACAGGGTCCGACTCACGAGGGGGGACACACACTCGACCTGGTTTTTCTCTCAGGACAGTGGAAAAATGATCTGGGGTTTTTTTCCAACTATCCAACCCCTATCATGGACAGATCATTATCTTCTCTGACTGGCCTTCCAATATATCACCCCTTGCCACTGGGAGGCAGAACCAGTGAGATGGTTCTGCCCCAGGCACCTAATGGACCCGTAAAGTTTCCTGACGGTGCTTGGGCCAATTCCAACCTCCTTTGCCCACAGCTCGGTTAGACTGTGGGAAGACGCAGGCCTGCTCCCACCCGGGGCACTAGACCGAGTTGTTCCTTTGCGGCCTCTGACCTGCCGCAGATCTCGAGTAGCTTCCTGGTTTTCCACAGAGCTCTGAGAAATGAAGCAACGGAAAAGAGGCCTAGAGAACTGTTGGAGGTCCAGCAGGTCTGAATCTGACCGATCGCAATTAAGAACCTATATTAGGTCTTATCTTGCTGCGATGAGAGCGGCGAAGTGTGCCTACTTCTCTGCTCTCATCGCATCCACAGATAATCACTGGCCACCCTGTTCAGGGTCTCCCATTCCCTCCTTAACCAGAGAGGGGGGGAGGACCCTCTTCAGGGATGTGCTGAGGAGTTTAGCCAACATCTGACGGACAAGATCGCTCAGATTCGGACAGGCTTGGACTCCAACTGGACAGAGTCCGATGGGAATATGGTGACTGGTCTTAGAAATTTTATCTGGGAGGAGTTTGATTCTGTGACTCCAATTGAAGTGGACAGAGTCACGAGGAAGCTGAGTTCTGCCACGTGTTTGTTGGACCTGTGTCCCTCCTGGCTGGTGTATGCTGCCCGAGAGGTTACACAAGGCTGGCTCCAAGCAATTATAGATGCTTCTTTGAGTGAAGGTTACTTCTCTGCTGCCTTGAAAGAGGTGGTAGTGAGACCCCTCCTCAAAAAACCTACCTTGGACCCAGCTGATTTAAACAACTTCTGTCCAGTCTCCAACCTTTGCTTTGTGGCAAAGGTTGTTGAGAGCATGGTGGCCTGACAGCTTCTGATGTTTCTGGATGAAACTGACTACCTAGACCCATACCAATTAGGTTTCAGGCCCGGGCACAGCATGGAGACGTGTTGGTTGCATTGGTGGATGATCTCTGGAGAGCTTGGGACAGGGGCTATTCCTCTGTTCTAGTCCTGTTAGTTCTCTCAGCAGCTTTCCATACCATCGACCATGGTATCTTGCTGCAACACCTTGAGGGGCTGGGAGTGGGGGGCACCGTTTTATGGTGGTTCTCCTCCTACCTCTCTGGACTTACGCAGGTAGTGCTAGCAGGAGGGCAGAGATTGGCCCCGAGGCCCCTCCTTTGTGGGGTACCTCAGGGGTCAGTTCTCTCACCCCTCTTGTTCAACATCTACATGAAGCCGCTGGGCGAGATCATCCATGGTTTTGGGGTCAGGTATCATCAGTACACTGATGATACCCAGCTCTATATCTCCACCCCTAACCAACCCAGTGACGCCCTCGAAGTGATGTCCCGATGCCTGGAGGCAGTACGGGACTGGATGGGGAGGAACAGACTTCGGCTCAACCTGGCTAAGACCGAGTGGCTGTATGTAACGGCATCTCAAATAAGCCAGGATATTCCATCTGTAGTTATCGGGGGAGAGGTGTTACCCCCGTAGATAAGGCTCACAACTTGGGTGTTCTCCTGGATGCACGGCTCAGTTTAGAGGAGCAGGTGGGAGCCATGGCCAGGGGAGCATTTGCCCAGGTTCGCCTAGTACACCAGTTGCGACCCTTCCTGGATCGAGATGCCCTGCGTACAGTCACTCATGCCCTCGTCATTTCCCATTTGGACTACTGCAACCTGGTCTACATGGGACTGCTCCTGAGGACCACCCGGAGGCTTCAACTTGTCCAGAATGCAGCAGCGTGGGTTGTGATGGGAGGTTCCCGATACTCCCATGTTACACCCCTCCTGTATGAGCTGCACTGGTTACCAGTTGCCCTCCGGGTGAGATTCAAGGTGCTGGTGTTAACCTATAAAGCCCTTCATGACATTGGACCGGGATATTTGCAGGAAACCCTGCTGCCGATAACAACTTCCTGACAACCCGTGCGCTCCCACCGGCTGGGCCTTCTCGGGGTGCTGTCAGCCAGTCAATGCTGGCTGGCAGCACCCAGGGGTAGGGCCTTTTCTGTGGGGGCACCCACCCTTTGGAACAAGCTTCCCCTGGAGCTCCGGATGGCCCCTGACCTCCAATCCTTCTGCCGCGACCTAAAAACTTGGCTGTTCCAACTAGCCTATCCAGACTGATGGAAAAGGGGGGAGGGTCTTTAGTGGTTGTCTATATACTTTAATTCGATCTATGAAATTGGCAACTTAATTAACTTTAATATTTATATTGTTTATTTTTTAGTATTGTAAGCTGCCCTGAGTCCTTTGAGAGATAGGGCGGCATATAAATCTCATAAATAAATAAATAATAAATTACCAGGGGAGGAAAGGAGGAAAACTCACTGTTTCACCGAGACCTACAAAACACCAATCTACTGTGTTCCAGGAGATGTTAAAAACCACCAAATGCTCCCACTTGCAGTTCCCGCGCCTCCTGGCTCAGGTCCCTGAGATGTATGCTCCCACACACGGTGGCAGTGGCAACAACAGTCCCCTCCCCTAGTGCCCGCTGTCAGCTCTCCCCATTAGTTCTCTAGCTTTGAATTGCTCCCGGCTCTCTCTCTTTCCTCCTCCCCACCGTGCCCAAATGCAGGCAGGAAAGGAAAGGGAGATGGAGCCGTGCACAGCTCTCAGCTCTTTCAGCCCTCACTGCCTCTACCAACATCGAAGCCTCGGAAATGCAGGCAAAGCCACCACAGCGGAAGCATCCTGAGTTGCTTGCTTCTCCACTACTGCCTCCTTCTCCTCCTCCAGCACCTCCTTCTCTGGGTAGGGTGATTCTTAACTAACCAAGCATGCTAAGGCAACTCAGGACGCTACCGCTGTGGCGGCTTTGCCTGTATCTCCGAGGCTTCAATGTTGGGAGAGGCAGCGAGGACTAAAAGAATGGAGAGCTGCACATGGCTCCGTCTCCCTTTCCTTGCCTGCCTGCACATGGGGGGAGGGGGAAGGAGAGGGGGGAGCAATTCAAAGCTAGAGAACCAATGAGGAGAGCTAACAGTGGACACTGGGGGTGGGGGCTGTTGTTGCTGCTGCTGCCACTGTGAATGGGAGCTGGTTGGCGCGTGCATTTCAGGGACCTGATTCCAGGGTCCCTCGAAGAGCCAGGAGGTGAGAGAACTGCACGGCCCAGATTAATTGCTTTTGGGGGCCATTTCTTCTGCAGACCACCCAAATTTTTCCATGGCCCACCAGTGGGCCATGGCCCACCAGTTGGCAACCACTGTTCTACACAATCTGGTGCATTGTGTTGGAATAAAACTCTTACAATTGTACAATATATCTGCTGGACATCAGGTTGGTAAAAGCTAGAAGTAAGAATCTAGTAACTTCCTAATATTTTCATAACTGAACTTCTGGAACCTTTTTTCACTGACTGTACTGTCAATAGGTGTTATAAAAAAACATGTGGAGAGGATTAGATTGTCAATTTTTAAACCACTTGTTATGAGCATGGAATAGGGTGGGAAATGAAGTAGTGTCTCTTCCCTTAAGATCTCTCTCTCCCTCCCTCCATCCCTCCCTCCCTCTCTCTCTCTCTCACACACACACCCCTTGTAAATATTTAAATATTCATGAACCTAACTCCCCCCCTTTCATTCATTTGTGTCTGATTCTCAGACTGCCTGGAGAAGTTCCTGCAGTTCTCTTGGCACAGGTTTTCAGAAGCGGTTTGCCATTGCCTCTTTTCCAGGGCTGAAAGAAAGTATAACCCTTGACTTACAACTGTTTGTTCTGAGTGACTGTTTGAAGTTTCAAGAACACTGAAAAAAATGATTAAAGGCCATTTCTCACACTTATGGCATTCCCATGGTCACATGATCAAAATCCAGACATTTATGACAGTTGAAGTGTGATCCCCTTTTGCAACATTCTGACAAACAAAAGCAATGGGGAAGCCAGATTCACACAACAACTGTGTTACTAACGTAACAACTGCAGTCATTATTTAATTTAATTTAATTTAATATTGGGATTTCTATGCCACCCTATCTCCTGAAGGACTCAGGGTGGCTCACAACAATAAAAAACAGGAATACAAAATTTAAAAAACTATTAAATAAGAGAACCCCAACTACAAACATTAAAACATTAAAAACCAACAAACAAATTTTAAAAAACAATTAAAAACCCCCTTCAGTCCAGGTTGGCTGATCGAAAAAGCCATGTCTTCAGGTCGCGATGGAAGGATCGAAGGTCAGGAGCCATCTGAAGCTCCATGGGTAGTTGATTCCAAAGGGCAGGTGCACCCACAGAGAAGGCTCTCCCCCTGGGGGTTGCCAGCCAACATTGTCTGGCTGATGGCACCCTGAAGAGATCCTGCCTGTGGGAGCGCACAGGGCGATGGGAAACGATTGCTGGTAGTAGGTGCTTCCGCAAATACCCCGGACCTAAGCCATGAAGGGCTTTATAGGTGATTACCAGCACCTTGAATCTCACTCCGAGGGCAACAATTAACAATTGTGAAGACAAAAGTTAAAATGGGACAAAATTCACTTAACAAATGTCTCATTTAGCAACAGAATTTGGGCTTAATTGTAGCCGTAAGTCAAGGATTACCTGTAACGGGCCCAAAGTCCCCCAGGTAGCTTTGCGCTGTAACATGGGTTTAAGATAGGGTCTTTGCATGTCACATGTTTCCACATGTTTCCTTAATAGTTTAAAGTAGGAGAGGAAGCGAAGTGTGTTCCTATCTATTTGACAAAAGAGAGAGAGAAAGAAAGAGATAGACAGATGTCTTAGAAGAAAAATGAAATGAAGCAAATAACATAGAGAAGTTATGAGATGATTGTAGGGATAACCATTTTTATTATGTCTTCTGAATGACACACAATATTTTTTTATTTTAAAATTAGATAATAAAATCAGGAATCTGGCTCTTATCACCATGTAGTATATACACAGTTAGTATGGCATAGGAGTTGAGGTTTATGGAGCATTTCAGGGGAGACCTGAATTCAGTAAAGTTCACAAGATGGACGTAGACATTTCTCTTACCCTAGCCATGAGTTTTAGATTAAAGGGGATAAAATCCTATAAACTGTAAAAATCCCTGAAGAAGCAATCATATCATGATAACACCCTAACTAACCTACAGTATTTATTGAGACTCTTAGATTCAGAGTTGACTTTTCTTGAATAAGTCTCTTTTGTTTGGAGAAATGGACAACTGAGACTTTGATGACTTTATGCTGTATGTATTGCTGTTATTGGCAAACAAGTAGTTGCCCTTAAAACTCCCTTAACAGAAAGTCAGAGTGAGGTCTCCAGGCAGGAAGCACGGCGGAGACAGAAATGCCTCCTTTCTTGACCCTCTGACCTATGCACAATTAGTACTGGAAAAAAGCGAGCTTCTTGGTAAGTGGGTGGGTTTTCATTGATAACCAGTTGGCTAGAGTGGGAGCAGCATTGGTCATCCTGGCAACCACGGTCAGTGATGCTGCTGCTGTGACTTCTCCAGAGTCCTGTCCTGTGAGAGCCATGAAGCTGGCATAAGGAGAAGCGGCTAGTGTTCAGAGAGAGCTGTGAGTTTGCACTGCCATTGTGGCGAGAAAAGATAGAGGAGGTACTGGAGGCATGATGGCAAGTCTCACAGCCATGAGTAATTTCACTGTATCTGCGAATGGAGTAACTGTTGCATATGGGAGAATGGGTCAGGTTCAGGAGCATGGCCTCGGAATAGCTGGGAATCAGCTGGCGATTGGTACAGATGTGCCACTCAAGCTCAGTACTATCCTGAGTGCTTACCCTGGGGATTCGGTATCTGTAGAGGGGCTCCTCTGCCACAGAGGGCACGCTGTACTCCACGCCAACAAGTTTCTCCACATGGTAGTGTACGTGTGCAGTCTGATATTCTATGAAGACTCTCAGGGGCCATGAAATCATCATCAACGCAGCCACCCAGAAAGCATAATGGGATACATACCAAGGAAGATGATCTGGGTCTCCATAAGCCATCATGACTTCTTTGAAGTCTATATTTTTGAGTTTCATGCCTTCTCTGATCTCCATGTAATCATCCAGCCCTTCTATTTCTGTGAAGAACTGAGCTCTCTGTGTCAAGTAAGAGTTCTCAGATTCCATGTTGGCAAAACTGAAACATTTCGTGAACTTTAGCCTTGTGGTGGAATACCATTCCAGGCCCATGAGTTCCTTAGATATGTCTTTGAATCCACAGTGGGAATAATCAAACTCTGCTTCAGCCACATGGGTATTGACTCTCTCATGGTAAACCTGAGTTGTTGTATAAGCATCACCATTGCGATACCGAGTCACCTGCCTTGTCCGTCGGACAAAGTGGTAGCTTATGGCTTTCCACCATATACACGGTGTGGCCTGTTTCATTCTGGCAATTCGATCATAGACACTTTCCACATCAGCTTTGTATTGAAGTTCACTTTTGGTGCGGCAGTGCCAACACTCCACCAAGTAGACCACATAAAGGATAACAAGGAATGCTAATGGAATATACACATAGCCATCCGAGCAAGGACTGTCATGGTAAATCATAGACTTGCCTTTGAAAGAACTATCAAAACTGAGCTTAGTGACTTGGGTGAGTTGGCACCAAGCTATAGCCCCCAGGCAACTATATATCAGAATTGAGAGAAGGAGACACTTCCAGTGAGATTCTCTGCATAGTGAAGAACTCAAAGATTGCTTCATTGGTCTTTGCTGAAAATCAGATAACAGAGAAGAAAAAAGAAAGAACAGAAATGAAAAAAGAGAAAGCATTTTTGGTGAAATAATACAGTAAATAATCTTACATGTTTTAAAATTTCATATTTCAGAGATATAAGGCACATCTCATCAGGATTTTCAGATAGAGGATACCCCAAAGTTGCAGTATGTCCCAAGTTGCCACCTCCAATAAATAAACAAATAATTGCTTTGAAATAATTCAGCATAGTGAAAGAACACAAGCATTTTGTTGGATTTGTTAGCATACCAAATCTGTTCTATTTTACATTAAAATTATTTTTAACAGAGTGGGGAGTTAGTTCTGTCTGGAAGTGCCATGTTATCAATTCTTCAGTGTTTATATTGGATTTGAGTGGATTTGTAAGATGACATGACTAAGTGACTATTGTAAGCACTTTGCTAAGACTAAGACTGCAGGTTGTTTTTCTTAAATAATAATGTACTATATTATTATTTTAAGAAAACATTATATAATTTATCTAGTTACTTGAAGAGCTCCTGATATACAAGTCTCAGACAACTATACTTTTATACAGCTTTCAGAATAGATCCAATAACCTAAGTAAAAACTTCAGTAAAGAATAGGTAGAATAGAATAGAATAGAATAGAATAGAATAGAACAGAACAGAATAGAATAGGAAGGGACCTTAGAGGTCTTCTAGTCCAGCCTCCTGCTCAGGCAGGGAACCCTATACCATTTCAGACAAATGGTTGTCCAATCTCTTCTTAAAAACTTCCACTGTAGAAGAAGCATTCTCTGGAGGCAAGTTGTTTCACTGATTAATTGTTCTAACTGTCAGGAAATTTCTCCTTAGTTCTAGGTTGCTTCTGTCCTTGATTAGTCTCCACCCATGGCTCCTTGTCCTGCCCTCAGGTGCTTTGAAGAATAGCTTGACTCTCTCTTCATTGTGGCAACCCCTGAGATATTGGAACACTGTGGTCATCTCATCCCTAGTCCTTCTTTTCATTCAACTAGACATACCCAATTCCAGCAACCGTTCGTTATATGTTTTAGCCTCCAGGTCCCTAATCATCTTTGTTGCTCTTCTCTGCATTCTTTCTAGAGTCTCAACATCCTTTTTACACCATGGCAACCAAAACTGGATGCAGCATTCCAAATGTGGCCTTACCAAGGCATTATAAAGTAGTAAATTTTCTGTACCTCTTGGCCTCAAACTTGGGAAATAGTTTATTCTTGACCCAAATGATATCTCTTTCCTGAGAAATTCTGGCTTCCATTTAATCCCCAGATAAACTTAGCTGCTTTTACCTGGCTTAGATTTTTTTTGTGGGGGCTTACAGAATGTAGAAAACAGCTAATCCATCTTATAGAAAGCTGGAGGTTTCAAACCCCTTTCCCTCACCCAGAAACCTTCTGTGTCTTCACTTCAGGGCCCCGCCCCTGGGGGGCGGCGCCAGATAGGCATTCTTGCTGCCACTATACATTTTCTTTGGGGCACCTCACCTAATGTCTTGCCCCTGGAGAATGAGTCAAAGAGGGTTCTCACACCTTATGTGGAATTTTTAAGTACAATGAAAAAGTAAAACCATTTCAATAATTCCACCTATAGAGAAAGGTGGATGTCTAATGGTTTTATCCCTTCCTCCCATTCTTGGGAGATGGAACAATCTCATAAGAGATTAACAAAATGAAAATTTCGGAAAATGATGAACAAAGTCAATCAAATGATTAATGAAGTCAAGTTTGCAGGCTGTCGTCTGGCAAACACTAGCAAGCAAGCTATTCCACAACAATAATTTGCTAAAATCCATGCTGCTTCATTCTGACTATAGTTGTCTATTTTGTGACTGAAAAAGTTGGTTTTATTCAATCATTAAATTTATGCAAATGATACAAAGGTAGCTAAGTATATATCCCATAATTTGGGACAGGCATACGTAACCGAAGTACTGACTTCAACTCTTACAAATCTGCTAAGAGTAAGTATCACAAGCCTTCGTCATTTCCGCAGCCTAATTTAAGTAGAAAAGTAGCATTCTTGTCACTGTTACATCTTGTTGTTGCTTGTTAATCCGCTGCAGATCTCTCAGGGAATAGATTAAGAGACTGTCTTTTCCCATCAGCCCACTTCTGCTTTAAAGACTCTAAGAGCCAAGTTATACTTGAAGAAATCCTTTAGAAATGTCTCCAAGTTCTTAAATTCTATTCAGCTTCTTTCAAAAGAGGGTAGAGGGTAGTCTACATCTTGCTTCTGAGGCTCTAGTCATAATAAAAAAAATTAGAATTGCCTTGAACCATAAGATTGGTGGCAAATAAATTAAATAAATAAGTATATTAATAAATAAAATAACGATACATGAAAATAAGATTTGGGAGCGCAACCCAAAGTGATCACAATTGGAGCAAACAAACAAAAGCGACGGCAATTTTGTTTAAACAAACACAATTGATGGCAAAGCATCTAAATTGGAGGACCCTTTTGAGTTGAGGGTTTCTGACTAAATGGTCTTTCTCAGTGGTGGGCTTCAATTTTTTTACTACTGGTTCTGTGGGCGTGGCTTGGTGGGTGTGGCAGGGGAAGGATACTGCAAAATCTCCAATCAGAGGTGGTATTTTTTGGTTCTCCGAACTACTCAAAATTTCCGCTACCGGTTCTCCAGAACTGGTCAGAACCTGCTGAATACCACCTCTGGTCTTTCTGTTCTCTTTGCACCCAGCTACTTGGTGAAATTGGAATGTAGTCAGTTCCTATCATGTTTGCTAAATTGGTTTGGTTTTATTTCTAGGTTAGATTCTCACAACATTATTAATATAGATTAGATTAATCGATTTTCAAGTGGGGCATCACTGCCCTAACTGATTCTCTGTATTAGAATAGAATAGAATAGAATAGAATAGAATAGAATAGAATAGAATAGAATAGAATTCTTTATTGGCTAAGTGTGATTGGACACACAAGGAATTTGTCTTGGTGCAAATGCTTTCAGTATACATAAAAGAAAAGATACATTCATCAAGAGTCAAGAATCATCAGGTACAACACTTAATAGTCATAGATGACAATAAGCAATCAAATCATATTAGGAAACAGTCAATATAAATCATAAGGACAGTCATACAGTCATAAGTGGGAAGGGATGGGCAATAAGGAGTGATGAGATGATTAATAGTAATAGTAATGCAGACTTTGTAAATAGTTGGACAGTGTTGAAGGAATTGTTTAGCAGAGTGATGGCGTTCAGGAAAAAACTGTCCTTGTGTCTAGTTGTTCTGGTGTGTAGTGTTCTATAGCGTTGTTTTGAGGAAGGAGTTGAAACAGTTTATGTCCAGGATGTGAGGGTCTATAAATATACTCACAGCCCTCTTTTGATTCATGCAGTAGATAGGTCCTTGATTGAAGGCAGGTTGGTAGTAATTGTTTTTCTGCACCCTAACCCTAATTACTCTCTGGAGTCTGTGTCTGTCCTGTTGGGTTGCAGAACCAAACCAGACAGTTATAGAGGTGCAGATGACAGACTCAATAATTCCTCTGTAAACCATCTATAATAGTTGTCATATTTCTCTGTTTATCCGCTTGATTGCTGGCTAAGTTTTCTTCAGTTCTTCAAGGAAGTTAAGTGAGGAACAGATCTCTGAGAACTTTATATACAGATAGTCCTCAACTTACAACCACAAATGAGCCCAAAATTTCTGTTGTTGAACAAGACATTTGTTAAGTGAATTTTGGCCCATTTTACCTTTCTTGCCACCGCTGTTAAGTGAATTACTGTAGTTGTTAAATTAGTAACACGGTTTGAGGGAAACTGGCTTCCCCATCGACTTAGCTTGTCAGGTCAGAAGGGGATTCCATGATCCCAGGACCCTGCAACGGTCATAAATATGAATCAGATGCCACAACAGTCTTAAATATGAAAACGGTCATAAATCACTTTTTCAGCACCACTGTAACTTTGAATGCTCACTAAATGAACTGTTGTAAGTCAAGGACTACCTGTATTTTTATAGGATATAAGCCTGCCAGAATTTCTCTCTGTCTCCCTCTTATACCAAATATGTTTCTTCCTCATCCTCTCCTGGCTCTCCAGCTAAAGCTGATGTTTTTGTAAATGTTGTATACTTTCTTAAAGATTATCTTCATACTCCTCTACAGTTTTTTTTATAAATCATTCAGAACCTGGATCAGGAGCTTGCTCACATGTTTTTTTTTAAAAAGGGGTTTTCATCCAGCTAACCATGAAATGTCTCATATTCCTAAAAGGCTTTATACTAATATCACTGATTCAACTCAGCTGCAAGCTTGGTTGCATAATTTTCCATTTCTTGAACCAGCTTCTGATATTGAAGCTACTCTTAATGTTTAAAATGTTTTGGGTTTTCAAAGAATAAAATGTTTCCCATTGTGGTCCTAGTCATCATACTACAGGTGAAAAATTAGAATATCGTGCAAAAGTTCATTTATTTCAGTAATGCAACTTAAAAGATGAAACTAATATATGAGATAGACTCATTAATGCAAAGCAAGATAGTTCAAGCCATGATTTGTCATAATTGTGATGATTATTGTTTGGTTTTGTTTCTTGCATTCTGTCTTATATTTAGTATAACTCTCTTTTGGATATATGCTGTGAATTTTTCCATTGCTGCATGTCTATCCAGGTTTGAGATTCTAATCAGATATTGTTGATGTTGTATGTTTCTTCCAATATTGGACAAAATTTGTGGCAAAGTACTGTTAAAAGTCCATCTAAACATTTCAAGAACTACAGTCAGTTAAACTTAAGTCCTGTTCAGATTCAGGTTCATATCACTGATTTTCCTCACCATTTATATATGAGCTATAAGAAATTAATATCTGTATCTATATATCTCCTGTGCAATTTAGCCTTACAAAGTTTGTGTGTGTGTGTGTGTGTGTGTGTGTGTGTGTCCTTGTCCATAAATAGACACTCAGGATGGCACAGCTATGAAAATTAAATCCCCATTTAAAAACAGTATCTAAACTTTTCCCTTTTTTTCTTCAGTACACTGGACTTTTCTCAACACTATTACATTGGGTCAACTCAATTCTGAGAAAGTCTTTTTAAAAAACAATGGCGATTTATCTTATGTTGCTTCTTGGTAATTTATTCAACTTAAGCATTTGCTATTTGAATTATTTGACCCAGATGTTGTCACTGCTTCTGAAATTCCACAGTGGTGGGTGTTTTGGGAAGAATTAACCCTTGCTTCAAAACTAGTAACTTTTCTTGTTTAAAGAAATTGAAGCTGATGTAAGGAATTGAAATTGACATTAGTTATTTAGATGACTTCTGGAATTATGATCTTGAATGTTCTATCCCACCAGTAGATGATTACCTTAAAGAATATTAAATCCATTTCTTATGACCGTAAAATGAAGTTAATAAATCTTTAACTATTGGTTATACTAATTAGGCTGTCACATTTTATGCTGAAACCAACAGGATTGTTAATATAATTCTGGACTTGTTGCTAGATATTAAATTGTTCTTTTTAGCATATGTTAAGAAACTATCAAAATTTAAAGATTGTGGACTTGGTATGGAGAATAGCTAAAACTTATAAAGGAGAATTAATATGTTGCTGATTTGTAGTAACATATTTAAATAGGTTGTTACAGTAGTCCACATTTGCATTCTCTCCAGCAAAGAGACAAAATAGTTTTCAAATAATTTGGTCAATTCTTAAAGTTGTTCCAGTTATACAATTTTTCAGGCTATTATCATTATTACTGAAGTTATACTATTTTGCAATAATGTTGTTACCAATTATAGTTTTTTTCTGATAAGTAGTTTAACACAATCATTTTCTTTTTTAAAAGTTCCATGAATCCATAAAGTTTATAATTTTCTTTAAACCATATTAACTTACTAGAGACTCCTTTTTTGGTTGACTTCAAGTCAGTCTTGACTCCTGGTGGTAGCCTGGAAAACTCCTTGCAGGTTTTTTGTGTCAAGTTTGAGGAAGGATTATGCCTTTGCTTCCTTCCTAAGGCTCAGGCAGAATGACTGGCCCAAGGACACCCAGCTGGCTTCATGCCAGGCAGAACTAGAATTTACCATCTCCTAGATTTCTAGCCTGATGCTGTAACCAATACCCCCAATTTGCTGTCATTATAAACCAGAGGTCCCCAAACTTGGCAACTTTAAGACTTGTTGGACTTCAATTCCCAGAATTCTCCTGGCTAGAGAATTCTGGGAGTTGAAGTCCACAAGTCTTAAAGTTGCCAAGTTTGGGGACCCCTGATATAAATCATTGTCCCCTTATTTCTCCTCTGCAATTTTATCTTTTTTTCTTTATGTTTTGCTTTATAATATCTCTTAAATTTGCCTTGTTTCCCCTTTCTCTCCTTACTATTTAATTGACTAAAACCAGCATTACATGTAGGGACAGTGCTTATCTGAGAGCAATGAGCAATATTTCTGAGCTTTTTATATTATAGGAAATATAATTACCTTAGGTCTCCATTTTGGCAACAGGATGCAAGCTAAGTTAATTTAAAACTTCCATTTTTATATTTGCAGCATCACATGCACGATAGCTTGTCTCATGGAATAGATTTCAACAATAAGGTTTCTGGTAACCTTAAACCACCTTCCGTTCATCTACTTCCATTAACTAAACTGATTTGCTTTCATTAACTAAACATGCATTTGCATTAAAACATAGGAGTTAAGTTAAAAGGCTCTTTGGATATAGCCATTTAATGCTGCAATCACAAAGGATTAATTTTAATTAAAGACTCCAAAGAGATATGGGCAGAGCTTCTCTGTATGGATTTTTTTTAGTTCCCTAAAAATATAATTCCAGAAAATTGGGAATTGTTCAGTATGGAAAGGGGCTGCAGGTCCCTTGCTTGATGTGAGTGCAGTGGGTGCGCACATATGGAATGTGCCATGTGATAACCCTGTTTGGATAACTGAGGGTAATTTAAACAACCACAGTCCCATTTAGTGAGCATAGCTGGCAATACATTGCGGTATCAATCAGGATGAGTCAATAGTAAAGAAACTACATAGTTAGAATAGCCTGCATATACGTAGTATATAAGATAGCATTGTTGAATTAACTGGAATGAGCTATCACATAACTACGCTTATAAAAATATAAATGGTATATTGCCACAAGAAAGTGTCATTTGACTTAAAAAGAAGCAATTTCTCTAAAATGAGGGATCTGGTTAAAAGAGAGGTCAGAGGAGAAGTCAAAAGAGCCAAGTCTTGTCAGGCTGCTTAGAGGAATCAGGGCGGTATTCAGCAGTTCTGACAGGTTCTGGAGAACCGGTAATGGAAATTTTAAGTAATTCAAAGAACTGGCAAATACCACCTCTGACTGGCCCTGCCCCCATCTATTCGCTGCCTCCTGAGTCCCAGTTGATCGGCTGGGTCTTCTTTTGTTGCCCTGCAGAGGAGAATGGAGCTGGAAAGCAGGTTAGTGGGGTGGGGAGGGAATGGGATTTTGCAGTAACCTACCCCCAGGAGTGGGAAGGGAATGAGGATTTTGCAATAACCTTCCACTGCCTTGCCCACCAAGCCACGCCCACCAAGCCATGCCCACAGAACCAGTAGTAAAATTTTTGAATCCCACCACTGGAAGGAATATCAGAATTTCAGGTAGAGCCGGTCAAGAAAACTGCTACCAAGAGATCAGCACCATGGTCAATAAAAAATATCAAGAAAAGAGTTGTAAAAGAAAAAAAAATACTTCAGAATTTGCTAAAACAAATCTGCTTAAATAAAACAAGCACCCCTCCACATGCACATAAATATTCTTATTAAATAATGTTTTGGGAGGGGTTCTTCTTTTTAATCTTGTAAGCCGGCCAGAACCACTTGTGTGAGATGGACAGCCATATAAATCATACAAATAAAAATAAATTAATAGAGAAGGGTTGTAGTTTTATACAAAAAAACCCCAGAAACAGACAGTAGATGACAAAGAGATCTTGAAGCTCAAATTTGTAATAACATCAAGACTATCAATAAAAGCAACACGATTAGATACATCAGAAATACTGTGACAGATGAATAAGCATTTTGATAATCAGATAACAAGGACATAACAATACTAAAGGAGGTGAGGAGATTGCTCAGGAACTGAATATTTTGCATCTGATTTCTTTGTAGAACCCATGCTGAAATGTAATTTTCAGGAAGGGAACCTGTAGAGCATAGGCAATTTGTAGTGACCTCAGTAGGCTTATTGATATACTTAAATAAATTACCCAGTTGCTGTCCATCTGAAAAATTTGGGGATAAAAGTAAAGTAACCAATGGAAGTAGATCAAGCATAACAACTGTCTCCTTGAAGCTATATCATCAGTGCTGTGTCATCAGCTAAAAATATTGATACAGAAATAAATCTTTCTTGGAAGATACATTCCCAATAATATAACCTCCTCCCAACCCAGCAAACACTTTGATTTGTAAGTAATTGCCTGGTAGTTGTGATTATTTCAAGGAAACAGATAGTAACTTTCAACAACTTGCTATCCCCTATTATGGAATGTGAAAAAAAAAACAATTTTATTATCATACTGTGTTTCCCTGAAAGTAAGACCCGGCCTTATTTTCTTTTGGCCCTGAAAATAAGCACTCGGGCTTATTTTCAGGGAGGTCTTACTTTTTTTAAGTGCAGGAAGTAGGGCCTGTCCTCTCCATCCCATTGTCTGTTTGCCCACAGCTGCAACGGGCCAAGCTCTTGGCATGCTCCAGCCTCCACTCGCCCTGCCTGCTGGCCCAGCTTCTGCTGGGACACTTCTTGGCCACAGCGCCTTGCGGGGGCTCTTCACTCTCATGGCAGGGCAGGGGGAGGCCAGGGTGTGCTGAGAGCTTGGACCCAATTAAGGCTGTAGGCAAGCAGACACTGGAACGGAGAGGGTATGTCGGTGGTATCTGTCCAAACACTTTTTGCCCAGAGGGAGATGAAGCTATTTCTCCATTTCAAACTGTCTCCTAGCAAGAACATGAAGCTTTGAGTCTCTCTCATTTCTTTGTCCGGGCAAAAAGTTCTGCTAAGAGCACCTCCACCGATGCCATGAGTCTTGCGGCATTTGCCATGAGTGGCGACAAACCTTGTGGAGCAGCTCATGGCAGAACGCCGTAAGGCTTTGCACCAGTGGAGCCACTTGCAGCACAACACCGTAAGGCTCATCCCGTCAGTGGAGCCATTCGCGTCACAGTGCCACAAGGCTTGTTGTGCCAGTAGAGTCACTGGCAGCGGAATGCTGCAAGGCTTGCTGCGCTGGTAGAGCCACTTGTGGCAGAATGCCATGAGTCTCGTCTTGCTGGTGCTGCCACTCGCATCCACGATGGCACAATGCACCACACAGCATTCAGCCACTCACGGCTCCATCAGTGAAATGAGATAAGCAGGTGCAGGGCATATGGAGCACCTCTACCCCCCACCCCCATCCTAGCTTGATTTTTACATCTACGCCTCACCCTACATCATACAGCCAGATGTGAGCAGGAATTAACTAGGCCTTATTTTTTGGGGGGGTAGGACTTATATTGGGTACATGTGTAAAAATCAAGCTAGGTCTTATTTTCAGGACAGGTCTTATTTTCAGGGAAACGTGGTAGTCCACAAGTCATTGATAATTGAAGTGTTCATGCCTTTGATGTGCTGATCATGGTATATAGAGAAAATTTTTCTGTGGGAGACAAGAAAATGACCCTAGCTTCCTTTTGGCCCTATTTGTATTTCTTATCTATAGCTGTAAACTAACTTTGTAATCGTTCTAAGACTCAAGGCTGGGACCCTTCCCTTGGCTGCTTAGGAATGAGATGATCACCGTATTCTAAACAAATAAAAATCACTTTATACCTTTCCAATCCTTTTGGCTCAATTCCTTAAGGTGAGATTCCTACCATAGAACTCAGGTAGGGAATTGCTGTCCTTTTATAATATTGTCCTAACATTATTTTTCTCTCAAAGGATATAAAAGTGACCAATTTAAACTGTTTTTTTTTTAATCAAAGGAGATAATAGAGAACTGGAAGAGTCTCTATAAAATGATAAGAGTCTGAAGAGAAATTAGGGTAACTTTTGTGAAGGTAGATCTTGCTTTTAATAACGTTTTAGAGCCCCATGAGATTGCCACTAGACAGGAAGACATCAACAATCCAGTGAAAGTGTTTATGTGCACTTTAAAAGATTTATCCCTTGGCAGACAAGGGAACTAGAGGAATTCTCAAGTTATGGACTCAGAACCAGGGCAGGAAGAGAAAGTGTAGGAGTAAAGAGCTATTTGTGCAGTGAAAGAGTACCCTAGATATGTTTGCTGCCTTGAGTTTGACACACAGAGACAGAGTATAACAACAAGATCAGAAAGGTTCCACCAGAATTTGTACTGAAAGCAATGTTTTTAAACTTGCTTATAAATTAACTGGATAATTAGGCTAGGGGATGAACTAATTTTTTAGAATGGTCAATGCTTCTAAACAAGATGGGTGGCACACAAATCGAATAAATAAATAAATAAAAGCAAAAATAAAGATTTTTTTCTAAGAACTACAAGAAATCAGTGGAATAAGGATTAAAATGGCAAATACAGTCATTAAGCAATTATCAAAAGAGAGAGGTCCCTCTTCTCTCTCTGGAATTGGAAGTGACTACCCAGCAAAGTGATGCTTATAAAACTTGATTATAAACATTGACCTATTTTAAAGCTACTGTGAAAAAGACAAATTTTACTTGAATATCATTACAATATTACCATGAAAATAATATTTTCAGAATCATGGTGATTTAAGCACAATGTGTTCAACTACAGTTTAGATAATACATTCTGGTTGTGAGACCTTAAAAAAGATGCCGTGGAGATGGACAAGTGTAGAAAGAAATAACCACAAACTAAACACTTTAACAACTTTTGTGAAAGGTAAACTAACCATTTAAAGGGCTATTTTAACCTTTTAAAAAGGATGAGAGGAGTGATAGTGATAGAGAGCTCACAATATTAGAACAAATGATTTTTCAGGTAAGCTGCTGTTTGGAATTTCAGACCAAATGAAAGAAAACTCTGTTGCATTGTTCCAATAACAAAGATTGGGGTCTACTAATTTAAAGTTAGACCAATGTGTCTACAGATACTAAAATGATGGTTTATTACTATACTATTATAGTACAGTAATAGTTATTTTATTGTTGTTCAGTCGCCAAGTTGTCGCCTCTTTGCAACCCCATGGACCATAGAATGCCAGCCCCCCCTCCACTGTCTCCCAGAGTTTGTCCAAATTTATGTTCCCTGCATTATTGACACTACCTAACCATCTCGCCCTCTGCCATCCTCTTCTACTTTTGCCTTCAATCATTCCCCAACATCAGGTCTTTTCCAGCGACTCCTCTCTTCTCATTAGGGGGTAGAAGTGACTCAGCTTTCCATCCTTCTGAGGTGGGTAAAATGAGGACCCAGATTGTTGGGACAATTTGCTGACTCTGTAAACCGCTGAGAGGGCTGTAAAGCACTATGAAGCGGTATATAAGTCTAAGTGCAATTGCTATTGCTAAGTGCTTGAACTTCTGATTTGGCATCTGTCCTTCCAAAGAACAATCAGGTTTGATTTCCTTTAGGAATAGCATTTATATAATGCTATTTCTATAGTATTAGAAAAATAGGCCTCTAAATACTAATTATTGGGAGCCTAAAGGAAATAATATGGGCCAGTATAAGAATTGTCCTGAAACTGGGAAGCCCCACTTCAAGTCCATTTTGGCTGAAATCACTGGATGACCTTGGTCAGGCACTGCTTCAGCTGAATGTATTTTACAGAGTTGTGGGGATAAAACTGGAAGCAGGAGTACTAAGTATGCTGGCTTAAGCTCCTGGAGAAGAAAGCATGGAATACATTAACACATAAAAAATGAATGGAGTGGGATAATGGTGTCGTGCTCACATCCAACAAGGATTTGGCCAGGTTCTCTGCTTGGCCACTGAGGAATCCTTATGATAGACTAGATAAGCCCTTGTTTTGATTCAGCAACATTCTTTTTTTAAATCTTATTCGGGGCCCCGCATACCACGTAGGCCTTTGAATTTGCAACATCAAATTTATGATTACAAAATCATTTACAAGTTGATTCTATTGACATTTTGTAGTTATGGTTAGCTGTTTGCACCACAACAGACAAATATAACTGCAGTGTGTTTGGTGGACCCAGGTGGAAAACAGATTGGTTATGCTCCATCTATCAGATCAGCACATTTTAATTTGGAACCTCAATGGTACGAAATGTCACTCAAACAGCAGCAAAGCAGTGAGTGAGAGAGCACTTGTTTATCAGAGAAAACTCACTCTGGATATATTCATAAAAACTAGGGAGGAAACCTGGAGCAAAAAAGAAGGTGGGGGGACTCAGGTTATAGTTCTCATAGATCCTAGAACCTAACAGAATAAGAATGAATCATATATTCATTCTTACTCCAGAGAAAGGTTTTCAAAACATTGGAAACTTTCTTTCTCTGCATTTGGAAAAGGCTTTAAACTTCATCACCTTTGATGGGCAAAACAATACATTTTGGTTGGCTGGTTACTGCCCCAGGTAGGCCCAAGGTACTGTTCCAAGGAAGAGAAGTTTACACAATGTAACACAACAAAACTTATCTTGCACATCCATCTTATCATAAGAAAAAGATGAGTGTGCACACACAAACACACACACATGCAACGTTAGATTACCAGGAAAGATTTCCAACTCTATGTTTTTGATCATTTCTACAAAAGAAAATGAAAAACGACCCCATCCTGCCTTATTATTGTTTTTCTCGACCTGTCTATTTTCAACAACACTTTTGTGTGAGTTTAATGAAGGCCTAATCTGAAAGAGTCCTGGTGATATCAGTGGTTTTGGTTCCACCTTCCCCTCCTTAATTAATTCTCCCAGTGCCACATACAAGTTGCATGGATACACAAAGTCCCTTCATTCTGGGTACCAATGTAGCCTTCGCACTGGCTATGCTGAGGATGGGTGCCATAGTACACGCATCCTCAGGTACAGACAAACCCGTTTTCCCCGACTCAGTCCGCCTGGCGTTGCCCACACACAGTGCCTTAGAGACCCCCCAGACGCCCTTGGCTTCTCACCTCCTCGCTAGCATCTGTAGTTGCAGCCGCTGCCACTGCTGCTTCTGGACTATTTCCAGCGGATGGCTCTGCTTCCCCCTCCGAAGACATCCTTAGCCATTACAGATCTCGCAGCCCAGCTCCCGGTGCTCAATCGAAGGGAAAGTTCCTCCGTTCCGCTCCAGAGCAGCGGACCCGGCCGGGCCCTCTAAGGCCGGGGGGTGGGGGCGAAGAGAGAGCGGAGAGAATCCACCGGACTCTGCCTCCAGCTGCAGCTTCCCCTCCAATTGGTCCCGCTTTCCCTGCGCAGACCAAACGGGAGATCCGGTCCAGGTTTTCGAGCGGGGCGCCTTCCCTGCCAGCCCGCCTGCCCGCCCGCCCGGCTCCCGAGTCAGGTGCGTCCTTAGGGCTAAAGGGGCTACGGCTGCCGCGCTCACCGCCTGTCTTTCCAGTCGGGATAGACTGCGGCTGCTCTTTAACTTTAGAAGGAAAGACGCTGGAGACGCCTCTGGGAGACGCTGGAGAGGCGGGCGAGCCAACAACTGAAGGTCCCTCTTGCTGGGCACGGTGCCGGCTGTCTCCCCCGCCCGCTATCTTTATCCAGAAATCCTCTGCAGCCCCCAACTCTGCAGTGGAACTGCCGGTAGTTGGCTGCCAACTTCGGGTTTCTCTGTATTTATTTATTTATTTTTGGTTACTTGGTATTCCCGGCTGTCAGTCAGAAAAAAGGGAGGGAAACCAAGATCTCTGCCTGAGGGCATTCCCTGGGAAAAGCCCTCCCTAGCTTCCTCTACATATCTCTGGATGATACGGCTTCTTCCTTCCTGACAAGTGATAAGCCAGTGATAAGCTTAGGACTGGCACGGAAAGAGATCGATCTTCTCTGGGACTGGGTAGTCACAAAAGTCTGTCAAGGTTAGCATAAGTCCCAGAAACCCTTCGACTGAACATTTTCTGTTCTATCCTGACATGAGAACCAGATAGCTCTCAGTTTGACCTGTTCCTCATCTCCTCTTGGTGACAGTCAAGTGTTGGCTGTTTGGTGTTAGTGGGGAGGAAATAGAATCTGAAGGAGGGATCTTTGGAAGGTATCTTAGAGCTCTTTTGATCCAAACTCCTATTCAAAGCAGGAGGCCTAATATGGTTGTCTAACCTGTCCTCATGTTATTTAACATCTCAGGATGAGGTGTTAAATACATTAAATGCCTCACATCGACATCCTAAATGTAATTTAGCAACTAGCCACCAACTGGCCCTCTATTCAAAGGTTATTCTTAATCTTCTAGATAGAACACAATCACATCTGAGATTTATTCTGTCTGCTAATTTATATGATTCAGTTACCAATAGAATCATAAGGAATCATCTTCTGTTTCTATCTGCTGTATTGATGTAAGTTGTGTGTGTGTGTGTATTAACAATGGCATTAATAACTGTGGGAATTTTGTAATACAGTAGAAGGATTCCTATAAGATAAAATTTATGGCAAATTGGCAGAAATTGAGTATAAAGCTGAAACTATTTAAAAATAAATAAATTGGGATGGGGATCATCAGATCATCAGAAAGTACAAGGCAATTGGAGAACAGCAAGCAAACTAGAAGATTCGGGAAAAATGGATTGGGGAAATAAAGAATCTCCATATGATTTGTGATTTGTACATATCTTTTTCTATTTCTTGTTGGAGGGCTAAAAAGAGTGTTGTGGGTCAAGCAAGAATAAACCAGATCGGTTCATTTTGACTATATGTTTTTGGTTTTTGGTTTCAAAATAGAGATGGCAGTCTGATCGTTCGTGGAAATGCTTGGGCAACATTTGTCTTGATTTCAGCAAAGCACACAAAAAGATCTATGGTTTTCTTACTGACAAGATGGTACAATGTAAGCCAGGGAGTTCTAAAATAGACCCACAGCTGGTTGAGTTGCCATACTGAATAAGTACTCATTAATGGAGTCCAAATTGCAAATTAATGGAGGATAAAAATTGCAAATGGCTCCTTCAGAGATAGCATAATATCAGTGCTAAGTCTATCCTTAGACATAAAGCCGATTTATGAGAAAAACTAGATACATCTCAGTTTTAACAAAGAAATATCCTGATCAGATCTCAGTCAATCCATACTAAAATACAGTGCACCTCCTGCAATAGCCAAATGCAGGCTGCTTATGTTAGCACAGTGAGAGTTTGAGGGTTCTTGCAGTACCTTAACTGTTCCTAGCACTGCATCTTCTGGCTAGAGAGCTCTGATGTCATTCCTGGGATATGTTGGAAACAGTCTCCCAGCTTAGGAGTCCCATCCCTGAGTGCTTGAGTTGCCATCTGAATAAGTACTCATTAATGAAGTCCAAATTGCAAATTAATGGAGGATGCAAATTGCAAATGGCTCCTTCAGAGATAGCATGATATGGGGACTGAGACTAAACATATGAAGAACGGTTACAGGAACGGGGCATGGCTAGTCTAGTGAAGAGAAGGAACAGGGGATACATGATAGCAGTCTTCCAATATTTGAAGGGCTGCCACAGAGAGGAAGGGGTCAAGCTATTTTCTAAAGCACCTGTAGGCCAGACAAGGAATAATGGATGGAAACTGAACAAGGAGAGATTTAACCTGGAAATAAGGAGAAACTTTCTGACAGTGAGAACAATCAACCAATGGAACACCTTGCCCTCGGAAGTTGTGGGAGCGCCATCACTTGAGACTTTCAAGAAGAGATTGGACTGCCATTTGTCAGAAATGGTGTAGGGTCTGCTGCTTGGGCAGGGGGTTGGACTAGATGACCTATAAGGTCCCTTCCAACTCTGATTATTTGTTATCTGTTATCTGCTCCTCCATGACTGGGACCACTTTGGTCTTTACTTTCACATCTCTTGTCATTTTTCCTTCAGGCCCTGGTACTTCTCCAGCTTTTCATACTCCTTCTTTCTGATGTTGCTCATTAGGCATTATGACATCTATCACCACTGTGATCATATCCGTATCTGGTCCGTATCTACTAGCAGAGTGTCTGGTTGATTGGCCAGTACTCGCATGGCCATCTGAATCCAGGAGTCCCACAGGATCTTAGCCTGTTATTCCCCATGACTTTCTAGACTTGGGAGGGTCTATTGAGGGCCGCATCAGGGTTGTGTTTGACCTCAGGGGGCTGGAGTGGGCGTGGTCAGGGTAGGCCTGGCCAGCTCGACATTGTGTCAGGAGCGCCTTTGGTGGCCCGAGTGCTCTGCTAGAGAAAATGGTCTCCTGATGGTCTCCTGTAACCCTCTGCCAGCAAAAACGGAGTTTGGGATGGCAGCTGTTTTTGGCTGTGATGGCCTCCTGCAGCCCTCTGCCAGAGAAAACAAAGCTCGCAGCCCTCCTGAGCTCCATTTTTGCTGGCAGAGGGACCACAGCAGTGGTGGGATTCAAACATATTTACTATCGGTTCTGTGGGTGTGGCTTGGTGGGCATGGCTTGATGGGCATGGCAGGGGAAGGATACTGTAAAATCTCCATTCCCTCCCCACTCCACTAACATGCTTTCCAGCTCTGTTCTCCTGTGCAGGGCAACAAAAGGAGACCCAGCCGATCAGCTGGGACTCGGGAGGCCGAGAGTAGATGGGGGCAGGGCAAGTCAGAGGTGGTATTTGCTGGTTCTCTGAACTCAAAATTTCTGCTACTGGTTCTCCAGAACTAGGCAGAACCTGCTGAATACCACCTCTAGACCACAGGCCAGTCCTTCACTGTTTCCAGGGTGTCCCTGTGGGCCAGATCTAAGCACCTTGTGGGTCGGATCCAGCCCATGGGCCTTGAGTTTGACACCCCTGGTCTAGCCCATATATTGTGCAAATGTTCCTGTAGGCAGTACTGGCTACTTGCTTGTGCTCTTCACTGTACGTTATTCCTGCTGGCATATTACAACCTGCCTTTATGTGTTGGACAGTCTCTGAGATTTGTCTGCATAGTCTGCACTTCACGTCCTATCTAATGTAGTGGACCCAAGTTTCTATAGATCTGATGGTCTGCCTAGAGCTTGAGTCTTTGGCAACTGCTATATCTACAGTATGATCAACTGTTGTCTCCAGTGTTGATCCCAATGCCGTTCTGAGATTGCTCATGTATTGGTTCATAGGGCCCTGTAGCTTAGTAGCTGTGATGCCTGATAGGACTTCCCATGTTGTGGGGAGGCGGGTTATTGGCTGGTAGTTATTGTGGGAACACACACAGACACACACCATCCGTCTTCATTGATGTCCTTCAAGCATTCAAAGATTTCTGGTATCACAGCAGTTTAGTGAATGATGAACTGGGGCATCATAAGATGTTTTTAGATTTAGACCAAAGCCTCAAGGCAGCAATTCTCTCCTTGAGTGAAATGTCATGGCCAAAGTTGCTACAAAATACATCCAATCAAGCTTCTTGACAGAGACATAAATTGGTTCTCAATATTAAATGCATTCTTCTGCAAAAACATTCTAAAGGAAAGTAACATAAAATGGGAAGAAAACACAATAACCCTTTTAAAAGTGAAAAGAACAGATGGGTTATTTCAGAAGTGGCTCACATTCTGCAATTATGATTGGCTTTAGCATCCCAAGGGTAGAAATCAGTCTAAAAATTCATGTTCCAGAAAAAATATTCACTATTCATGGTAAGAAGAGAATTCTGGGATTTCATCAATGGGATCTCTTATCAGTAGTACTTGCAGCATAGAAGAGCCCTCTTTCCTGCAGAAGTTTTTCTTCCTATTCTAATACACATTAATTATATATTCCATGCTAAATGTTTGATAGATGCCTTATGTACAGGCATATCATACGCAAATGCCCTCTGCTAATTTTATCTCTTAATAGCAGAACATCAGAGCTAGGCAATGTTTCACAGGGCTGGTAAATGAGGATGTGGGATTAATTTTACCGATGCTTTCAGAGCATTACGTAACTGGGGCTAACCGTTATCTTCCTCAGCTACTTCAAAACTACAACTGACAATTTAAACTGGAAAAGGAGAAATAATTAAAATAATAATTACAACAAACTTTCTGACATTTTTCATTTTTAGTTCATAGATCAAAGAGTGAAGATTTAGTGTTAAGCTTTCAAACTACTTTAATCTTGCCTGTTTTCAACCATGCATACTAAAAAGGTGAAATACTAATACGAGCCTGCTCCACATCTTACCATAATTCTGACACCAAATGGATTCTGTCATCTTAGTAGCGGTCTTGAGGATGGAGCTCCAGGGAGGGAGGAAAAGAGATTCCAATGCTTAACTTAGTCTATCCCCAAAAGGCCTTTCCTGCCTGAAAATCTATTCATTATTGGAAATCTTCTTAGGAAAAAGATTGGAGAAAAATTTCACCTGGCCAGTCCTGACATGTTTAGTCCTGACAGAGCCATGGTGGTGCAGTGGTTAGAATATAGTACTGCAGGCTACTTCTGCTGACTGCCAGTTGCCAGCAATTTGGCAGTTCGATTCTCATTGGTTCAAGGTTGACTCGGCCTTCCATCCTTCTGAGGTTTGTAAAATGAGGACTCAGATTGTTGGGGACAATATGTTGACTCTGTAAGCCACTTAGGGCTGTAAAGCACTATGAAATGGTATATAAGTCTAATTGTTATTGTTAGCAGTACTTTGCCATAAATTTTGTCCAATAGTGGAAGAAAGATACATCAACAGAATCTGGAAACTCAAACCTGGAAGATATGCAGAAGAGAAGTTATACTAAATATAAGGCAGAATGCAAAAAATAATAATCACAAGCAATAACCATAATGGTTTCTAAGACAGCCTAAATGTTTATAAATACTGTTTATAAATCAGCTGGAATATAAAGAAAGGGAAAGTTATTTGTTTTTCAAAGTTGCTTTTTATTTTTTTATTTTTTTGTTTGTTTTTTGTAAGTCTAACTGCTACTGCTATAGCTATATAGGTTCCAAACTTGATTAATACATCGATATTAGAGATGCTCTGTGCAAGTGCAATGATACTCATCATCAAGAACTCTAAACTTAAAGTTACCAAATTTGAAAAAATACCAAGCTAGCTACTTGGAGATTCTAAAAATGACTGAAGGGCTGCTATGAAGATTGAAAATCTTCTGCACTGAATCTCTTTCCATATTTTCCTATGAAGTCCTTCCTTTTGGTCCTCTTAAAAAGATCAAAACTTTTCTGTCTATTTGACTATTATGCACAGCAAAAATCCATTTGTGTTTATGGAGATGTACAGGTAGTCTTTGATTTATGACTACAATAGAGCCCAAATTTTCTGTTGTTAAGTGAGAGATTTGTTAAGTGAGTTTTGTCCCACTTTACGACGTTTCTTGCCATGGTTGCTAAGTGAATCACTGCAGTTGGTAAGTTAGTAACCCGGTTGTTAAGTGAATCTGGATGCCCCGTTGACTTTGCTTGTCAGAAGGTCACAAAAGGGGATCACTGCCGGGACACAGCAACAGTCATAAGTGTGAACCAGTTGCCAAGCATCTGAATTTTGATCACGTGATTATAGGGATGCTTCCGAGGTCATAACTGTGAAAAATGGTCATAAGTCACTTTTTTCAGTGCTGTTGAAACTCGGAACAATCACTAAGTTAACTTTTGTAAGTCAAGGACTACCTGTATGTCTGAGTCTACAGACTGCATTCTGGCATGCTGGCTATGCTTTAAACCAGAGGTCTCCAAACTTGACAACTTTAAGACTGGTGGACTTCAACTCCTAGAATTCTTCAGCCAGCTATGCTGACTGGAGAATTCTGGGAGTTGAAGTCCACCAGTCTTAAAGTTGCCAAGTTTGGGGACCCCTGCTTTAAACAATGCCTTCAGTGCTACACTGTAAGTAAAACCAGACTTTTACAGAACTCTTCTATTATTGCCTACAGTATATATGGCCTTCTTCTTCACACTTTTCTAAAATTGTTTTTCAAAGCTGCAGAGAAAAAGGACACAAGAATCAATTCAGGAAATATCTCAGTGGCCTCTTTCAATATTAAAAGGTTCAATTAATTGCAATCAAGAACAACCACTACCACCATTTCCAAGCTTCTGGACCAAGATAGGTTGCCGGATTTTAGTTACTGGAGAGATAAGAATTGTTTATGTGAGTCTCAGAATGTAATGTAAGAAAGGTAGCTTTAATGAAACTGGGACTTTGAATTCATGTTTAGACTGTTGATTGATGCTTCTTGCATTAGTCTGATGGTTTAATCTTAACCTCTGATAACTTATTCTTAGTTTAAAGATTTAATGGAATCAAAACAAAGTTCCCAAATTTTGGTTATCCTGCCTATTTATTGAAGCCAACATCATGTTCTCTCTTGTCTTCAGATCTTTGTATTTTCTTCATTTCTGGCAATCTCAGAGGGCACAAATCTTAAGATATTTATAATAGTGATATTTATATTAGCTGGTTTAATTGCCATAAAATTATAGAAATTGAAGATTACAAAGTTACAAATTCCAACACTATCAGTTTAAATTATGTCTTTTTTTTTAAAGGCAGCTTCCCCGACTATTCAGTAATTGAAAATTATCAGCCAATGCTATTTTTCAAATAAATCCATATTTTTATAAGGCAAAAAAGAATTTTTTCAGATGGGATAGCAATGGAACAACATCTCCAGGGTGATTTATCTGGTCCTAGTGTCACTGTTTCTCTCTTCTTCTTGATCTCTCTACATTTCATATATTGGTGGAGAATCCTGTGCCCAGAGGTGATGAGCCTACACCACTTGGGTATCCTTGTGGACACTCAACTTCTGCTCAAAGAGTAGATGGAAGCTATGATGCGGAGGGAATTTTGTCTACCTTTCCTAAGATGGGAGCTCTTCCAAAAAGTCACCCTTGCAACTAGACTACTTCCAATTTACTTGGCAAAGGGTTGCCTTTAAAGAACACCTGGAAACTTCATCTGATGCAAAAATGCATAGCCTATATGCTTATGTAATTGCCTCATTGTTGCCATGTAATGCCACTGGTGTAGAAGCTGCACTGCCTACCAAGTGCAATTCAAGGTGCTGGCCATCACCTATAAAACCTAATACAGATATACAGCTCAGTATATACAGTATTCAGCTGGTATATCTGCAAGACCATTTTTCCCAGGTAGACTTTGGCTAGCCACTCCATGCAAAGAGAGAATCCCAGCTGAAGTCCCCTCCAAAGTGCAAGGAAAGTGGACAGTCTCTGTAGGAGCTCCCCTCCTTTGGAAGAGGTGTCCCCTTGAAGTAAGCATGGCACTCACTGTCCCAAAGATGCTTTTTCAGGAGCCAACTGGACTTTCTTGTTTTAATTGCCTCCTGAAAAAGCACCTTTGGGACAACCATGACCTGGATGAGTGAGAATCTCTACAGACTCATGGCGCTCACTGTTGTGGACATCTGAAAACTGAATAAGACACAGTTGCTTCACAGGACCTTCAGGAATTGATGACTTCAAAGTGAAATAGTAACTTGCTTTATCTAGAGTTGTTAAATTGATGTAGTCTTTTAAACTTTGCATTGGTATATCACATATAATATTGCTCTAATTGTAGATTGCTTACAGTTGCCTAGACTAAAGTGCTATGTAAACCTTATAATAACACAAAAGAAAACAAAATAATGGAATTAAATTATTAATATCAGAATTTCTGGGGGTTGTGTCAGAGACTGATGGAAAGATGCCTCCAAGTATGCATATACAGTACAGAATGTCATTCGTCTTTCTGTCTTCAGTTTCCTTGAGGTGCTCAAAGAAATACGTAGGAAAACATCTTTTATGTTTAAATCTGGAAGTTTGAGGAGGGGGTGGATGGCTGCACTGTGTGAATGCAGATAGCCACTTGGACACCCATAATTATACATTAGCAACTGATACTACTACTTCCTTGTGGTCTCTGTTCTACACGGATATAGGTGACCAGTAAGCATATAGTGATAGTAGATCACGAAGAACAGAAGATAGCACTTTTTAAATCAAAAGAAACTCAGCTGCAGTTCTGACAGACAGAGGATGTTGCTTAACTAATGTGGTTGACTGGGATCACACAAGATCTCTGCACAAGTGAAAGAGAAAGTTAGGATTAGTGTTCCAATATTTGGGGGCTGCCACAGAGAGGAGGGGGTCAAGCTATTTTTGCAAAGCACCTGAAGGCCAGACAAGGAACAATGGATGGAAACAGAACAATCAACCAATAGAACAGTCTTGCCTTCAAAAGTTGTAGGACCTTCAACACTGGAAGCTTTCAAGAAGAGACTGGACTGCCATTTGTCAGAAATGGTGTAGGGTCTCCTGCTGTGGTGTGTGTGTTGGACTAGATGATCTACAAGGTCCCTTCCAACTCTGTTAATCTGTTAAAAGGTGCTGCAAAGAAAGGCACTGACCTTGCCAAAGACCTATCTGAATTAGCTTTGATGGCACTTTGGAGAGATCCTACCTCACTCCACTTACTTCTCACCTCCTTTTCCCATTACTTATTTGTGACTGGATCAAAAGGATGACAACAGTGCCAACCCTTTGACTCTCTGACCACCCCTGCTATTCACATTTTCATTAGTTTTCTCTGCTTGCTTTGTAGCTCATCTTTACCAAAGGAGATTCAGGGAATGACTGCCTGGAATCAGTAACAGAATGAATGAAGTTCAGTCAACTGAACTTGAATTTTGAGGCAGTGGAATGACTGTTCAAGGAAATGTTTGTTTATTGTAGTAATGTTCAATCTTTTTTAGACAATGTGGCTCCCTTCTTAAAGCAATCTTAGAGTATTCATAAATATAGTTTCAAAGTGAATGTGACTTTATGAACACAACTTTGAAATTTTCTTGGCAGTATTGTGACAGTAGCTTGCCAGTGCCTTCTCCTGAGGTGTTCCCCACAGTTCCTTGGTTGTCGCCCAAGCTTGCTTAACTGAGACATTTATTCATTTCAGGCATTTAGCCCTATTTACCAACCCAAACAGCTTCAATGGTTTACATAGACTTTCTCGGTCCTCTGGATAAGAATATAAAAAAGATGACATAACAGGAATTAAGAAGGGGAAAAAAATGGCAGGCATCAGATCAGAAAAATTTCACTAGAATTTATGCTGGTCTTTGACCATAGTAAAGATTGATTGTTTTTTTCAGTCATTAATCAGCAATAATAGAACTTTATTACAAACAGGGCTGTCAAGAAGGCAGTCATGGCAATGTGTTTTTTGCATACCAGTTCTTAAATGTAGGTAAGTACAACTTCAGATGAACAACAACACAGGACATATTACACCATGTCATTATTGATTTTACACAAAGAAAGCCAAAATGGAGAAGCCATGTGTGAAAAACTAAGTACACTTTGTACTATTCAATAGCAGCAATAACTTGAAACTAATTGTTTTCTGTGTGACTTTATCAGTCTCTCACATGGTTGTGGAGATATTCTGGCCCACTCTTCTTTACAACATAGCTTCAGTTCAGTTTGGGGGCATTTGTTTATGCACAACTCTCCTGTGGTTCCCACCACAGCATTTCAGTTGGGTTGAGGTCTGGACTTTTACTTGGCCATTGCAACACCTTGATTCCTTTCTTTTTCAGCCTTTTTCAATTCTGTTGTAGATTTGCTGTTGTGCTTGGGATATTTGTTCTGTTGCATGATCCAATGTTGGCCAAGCTTTAGCTGTCGGAGAGATGACCTCACCTTTCTTTTTGTAAAATAAAAGATCACATGTTGTAATATGTCATCTGTTGTTGTTCATCTGAGGTTATATTTACCTACTTTTATCTATGATGTCCTGATACCTAAAACTATAGAACTCAAAGAGGCTGTACTTTCTTTTTCACATGACTGTATATATATTGGGAGGGTTTTTTAAAATATATTTTGTGAAGTGCATAGAATCTAGAAAGCTGCAATAATTGACAACCCCATAAGGAAATTGCTTGCCTTGCATTGTAACTTTGTTCTTGTTTTATATGCAAGCAAGGTCAAACTGATGTGCAAATAGCAAATCTTCCTGACACCAGCAAGATTCACATGCTTTACTGTACTACGTAACATCCTCCCTGTCCCTAAGGAAGCTTTGAAATCTATGTCTCTTATTTGCCAGTTATGCTGATAGAGTCAAGAATAAAGGCCACGGACTCCTTCAGACTTTCTCATGTTTAGAAAATAGATATGGTTTTCACCTTGGTAGTTTCAAGACTGATCTTATGTATTCTGGTCTTTTTGTTTCCTTCTTAGCTTTTATATTGTCTCTTTTGAATGTGTGTGTAAGTGTGGTTTATCTCTATGTGTCAAGGAACTACCAAGGGGTAAAACACCCCCCCCACCCATCAACACAGGCAGGACAAACTACTATATATAAATACTGAGCAAACCCCACATTCTCTGCTACTGATGATGTTAACTTAGTAATAAGCAGGCATATACAATGGAATGAAGGCTATTGCTGAGCACACTGGGTTGTATCTGCTGAGTCTGAATGCATATAAATGTTAACTTGTCGGGTAATGAAAAGCCTGCAAGGAAACAACCAAGCTCAGACAACACCGAGGACTCCACAGTTCAAACCTGAGCCACATACATTCTCTTCCATTGGAATCAAATATTTATCTATATTTTAAGGGTGTTTTTTTCTTCTTTTTTAACATTTATAAGCAATAATAAAAAAACTTTGGCATGAAGCTCAACATTTTATGTTTTTTAAACCATGAACACTACTGAATATATTGTGCTTGGAAACTTTATCCACAAATAAGGAGTGTCAGTTGTATAATTTCAGTAACGAAGTTGTCCATTTATAGATATTATCTCTTTTGAAGATATATCCCTGCTTCAATTTTTTAAAAAGAGATAGGAAAGACAGGAAATTGGTCTCAGACCACTCCATCATTTTGGCTTTTTTAAGAGGTGAATTTTCCTCTCTGCTTTTCAACAATTGAAGCTGCCCTATTGCCATTTTGGAAGACATAGCCATATATCTTCTTTATATATATTCTTAGAATGTATTGAGGTATGTGAATTGTTGTCAGGACAACTGCTATGTAATCATATCTATAGTTATTCTAGAATAAACCTTCAATTTTCACATTCTTCCTGTTCCTTCACACCTACCAAGCTATTGGCCTTGAGTACATTTGGCTCTGAACACCATAAGAAATTAAGAGAAATTATTGACATTTTATAGAAGCCACCCACAGAAACCCCCCTCTTCTGTATAAAGCAAGGAAAAATACTTTCAAATATATATGAAGTTAACAATAACAACAGTAGTTTATCTCTGGTAACTCCATTATCTACAGCCAAGAACATTTTGTTCTTCTACATAATTAAAAAGATTTAACTGTAATAAGTTTCTAGATTTGTATGGCCCTGCTGTGCCCTCTAAAGCCTCTAATAGTTTGACCCACAAAATCCATGTCTGCATAAAGTGATACAATGCAGACCTGATGTGAAAGTTGGCAGGGCCTGAATGGGGGAAAACAGGCTCAAACTCATCCCAAACAAAATGGTGACTATTGTTTTTATAGTTAGATTGATTCCAGAATTGAACCATTTTGACTCTTAATAGAGTTGTGTTTCCCCAGAAACAGCAAGGGTCCTCCTGGGGGAATACATTCTCTATGTCATGGATCTGCCTCCAGACTTCTCTCCAGATGCAAGTTCAGAGGAGGAGGGTGAGTTTGAGTCTGCAGAGGAAAGCACAAAACCAGTATTGGTCAGGATCGAGGCTCAGAGAGTGCTACCCTGATGGAGCAGCCTCAGGTGGGTCCATTAGATGAGCAATAGGCTCAGCTAGCTACAGCTGCAGCAAGTTGGCCAGGAGGCTTCAGGCTACCACCCATTAGCAATGAGGAGGAAGTGGGGGCTATACTTCCTCCTGATCCAAGGACACGTAGAGCAGAGAGGAGACAGGCACAATGCCTGTCAGCTAGACTACTCATGAAGAGGCAACCTCGCCTCTTGTGAAGGGCTGCACTGTGTTGCCTACTTAATCCCACCCTAAGGACTTGAGTATTGCTGGACCAACTTGCCCAGTTCCTTGCCTTGTGTGCTTGTTGTCCCCAAAACTGGGCTCTTGCTTGATGTTGAAGCCCGTAAGTCACCCGACACAAGGTGTGATACAATATACTTTTATTTTGGTACCAAGATATAAGCACCCTGGCTCAACCAAGGGCCCCAATAACAATCTTACAGCAATTTTTATAGTCAAGGCGTGGTCACATTCAGCCCTTTGCCCTTCCCCTAATAATGCATGCATAACAGATAATATTGATTGGTTATTTGGATCTCAGCCCCCTATATAGCTAAATGTTGCATCACCTGTGTTTCACCCCAGGTCACGGGTATAAGTGTCCTAGTTTCATGTGCCAGGTTTGTGATTTTTGGGGTTTTTCTTATAAGCCAGCTATTCTTGTTCCTTATATCCTGGCTAGTGGTTTAAGGTTTTAACTTCTGCCTCACTAAGAATGTGCAGTTCCAACCCCTTTCCTATTGCAGAGCAGCTCAAAGCAGCACCCCACCTCCCCGTGACCCCCCTCCTTCTGTAGAGGGAGAAGACAGGAAGGAGCAAGGCTGCTTAAGGCAAAGAAATGAAGACAAGAGAAAATGTCTTATCAGAATTCATATTCCTTACTCTCATGTCCATTAAATCCATACCTGGGTCCTATCTCCACATATGACCCTTCCTCTGATCCCCAGGGCCTCCTCTGTACATACATTCCATCATCTGATCTGTTAAGTTTGCATGAAGAATCAAACGCGAAGAGTTCCAGCAAACAGTTTATTCAGTGACTACAGCTCGAATGGACCCGAGTTGGCTGGGCTACGGCTGCCTCTTACAGCCAGCAGCCGTAGTTGCCAGCCAATGGGAGTGCAGGGTTTCTTCCGGCACTATTTAAACCAATACCATTTAACATTTTACAAGAACAGTTCAAATAAACCAATAACATTCAAACCTACATACATAACATGATCCTTCATGTTCATGCCATGTATCCTGACCCATTTGAATTGTGAACTGCTTTTCTGGACTTTATGTGTGGCCATTGGACTCGGTTACCCAGTGACTCTTGCTATGCTGAGCTCAGAATCTGGACCTGAGCGTGCTTTCCAAGGACCTGTTTGGGGGGGTTGAATAAACACCTGTAGAACTCTTGCTGTACATTTGTGTGTGTGGGGGGGAATGGGGAAGCACACTCTGGAACAGCCTGTTCCCTCAAACAACAACAAAAAAAACCCATGGCCTTGTGGGAGCAGGTGAAATCCTGGTTTTTCCAAAGCTTTGGGAGATTAATTATAACAAGCAGTACCATAACAAACACATTTTAGCTACCAGATTTGGGGGGTTAATTTTGGATTTGACTATTTTAATTGATTAGCACATTGATTTTTGTCATGTACAGAGTGTTATCTGGCTAACTTCTGTAAACTGCTTTGATTCTGTTATGCTTTTGGCAATGGACACAGCTGATAAACAAGCAAACAAAGTTTCTGATAAATTGGCCTTATGCCAAAAGCCCTGAATCCCATTAAATCCTTATTTTATTTCCCCAGAGAGACCCTCCCATGTAATCCCATTTATGCGCAGAACTGGTGAAAACCAGACTTTGCGTAATACCATTAAGGGTCCCTAAAATGAGTTTAGCGCCCGGCAGGGGTGTCAAACTGACAGCCCGTGGGCCGGATGGGTCACATACAGGCCACACCCACCCAGCTCAGTGAAGGGAAAAAACATTGCGACATATCATGTGACGGTAATGTGACACAGTGAGTTTGACATCCGTGATTTAGCCTATTAACAATTCCTGATTTGCAGGCTCTTGACCCTCTATGGCACAAAAGTGGGAAACTATGGCCCCTTTATGGCTTGTGGACTTCCAACTCCCAGAATTCCTGAGCCAGCCTTATGCCATGAACATGTGCTGAAATCTAAAATCTTATGAAGGAGGTAATATTATCACTTTAATTATACTGATACACTGTAATGATTTTAAAATCCTGCGTGTGATTGTTGCTTTCCCTTTCCCCTCTTATATTTCCCCTTTCTCTGTAAGATCTTTTTTATATTTACAGATTTGGCTTTGTTGGTTTTAGAAGATAATTTCTTAATATTTAGATGTAGATTTAGAATTTAGGATTAGGATTTTTTTTAAAGTTAGTCAATGCATTTTACAGGTTCATGGATGAGGACAGGCAGATGTGGCAGAGCAAAGACTTCTTTAACACAATAACAGAATAGCAGAATTGCAAAGGACTTTGAAAGTCTTCTAATTCAACTTCTAGTACTTTGGGAAATGCCAGTTGAGAGTGTGAAGTTTTTTAAAAAAATTATCTCTTTTGCAAGTTATATGCCCAGTACAGAATGCCTCTGCATACCATTTTTTTTAGGCAGCGGAAATGTGGTTAGCTTATGAAAACAACTATACTTTGGAAATGAAATGGGTGAAGTAGACTCCAGTTTTGACTGACAAAGTTTTGGATCATTTGAATCAAAATTTGTTCAAAAAAGAGGGAGAAACAATAGAAAGAATCAATTCCTGAGGGTGAACATTTACAAACAATTTTTTTTTGAGAAGATGCTTTCCAAGGTGTATCCAGTGATGAACACTTAACTTCTCTAAATGTAATTAAGCAAATTATTGGCTGGGAAAATGCAAGCTGGGCAACTAGCCATGGCCACAATAGAGAAAAACATCACCAAGGTAACCAAGGCCATGATGCTAGGCATTAGCAGCTCCCATGATACAACCTGCCTATAAGCTGGAAACCATGGCAACCACAAAAATGGCAATTAGAGAAGTTGAGAGTTACAAATTTACTAAAGAATGCCAATTTACAAATCAAATATTATTTTTAGCCACTACTTCCTGGCCTATTATTTGACATAGTAATTCTTTCAGATCAATTGAAATGACTATATATTTAAAAAAAATCTTGCAGATTTGTTTCCCTGATGGAAAAGCTGTACTGACAAAAATTCTGGACATATCCGATTCAGATATTCAGAGTTTATGAAGAAAACCACAAGGAAAATGGGTTTGGAACTGAAATACGTATTTCTCATTTTTATATAAGTATATGAATATAGATTAATAACAAATTAGGGAAATGAGAGCACTGGTGCAGTAATTGTAATGTACCTTTATTACAGGTAGTCTCTGACTTACAACCAGAATTGAGCCCAAAATTTGTTTTTAAGTGAGACAATTGTTAAGTGAATATTGCCCCATATTACCTCCTTTCTTGCCACAGTTGTTAAGTGAATCACTGCAGTTATGGTTGTTAAGTGAACCTAGCTTCCTCATTGACTTTGCTTGTAAGAAGGTCCCAAAAGGTGGTCACATGACCCTTTGACACTGCAGCTGGAGCCTTGGTGGTGCAGGCTGTTAAACGCCTAGCACTTAGTTCCAGCTGCCTGCAATTAGTGCAGGCTCGAATCCCACCAGGCTCAAGGTTGACTCAGCCTTCCATCCTCTTGGGGTAGGTAAATTGAGGACCCAAGATTGTTGGGGGCAATAAGCTGACTTTGTAAAAATGCTGCTCGTGGGGGCCAAAAAGCCCTAGTAATAAGCAGGCATATACAATGGAATGAAGGCTATTGCTGAGCGCATTGGGTTGTGCTCCAAAAAATTGTAAGCCGCCCTGAGTCTCCGGAGAAGGGCGGCATATAAATGTGAATTAAAAAAAAAACTGTCATAAATATGAGCCAGTTGCCAAGTGTCTGAATTTTGATCACGTGACTATGGGGATGCTCCAATGGTCGTAATGATCATAAATCACTTTTTCAGTACCATTATAACTTCGGTCACTAAATGAACTGTTGTCAGTTGAGGACCATCTGTATTTCTATAATAGGTGAACACCAGGGCAAGCTGATAGTTTCATTCAGTCACCTATTACTGTACTGAGTCTGAAGTACATAGAATTCATACTTGTTAGTTCCAAATGCATATGTCAAAGATAATTAATATTCTAACCCATAGTCACTAAGACTTAGCGCCCTGACAATGGTTGCACTTTATTTTGTGATCTATCTGTGTGGCAGATTTTTTTGCAAAGAGGGGAAAAGATATTAGCTGCTATGGAATCCAATTACTTCCTCTTTTAGAATCTCAATCATTTGCTTCTATTACTGTTTTATAGAAGTGAATTTTATGGACATATTAAATTGGGTTCGTAGTTTGAAACAAGTTGAAATTAGGCTGGACCTCAGAGAGTTAAGCATGAAATGACATTGATGTTTTGAGTTTGAAACTTTCTTTGAACTACTTCAACTTTTTAAAGCCTTTTTGCCAGTTTTTGAAGCTTGATTGGCACATAGGTTTTAAATAGCTGATAGGAATCAAGTGTGCCCTGTGGAAAAAGCACTAGGATACTTTAATAATTTATTTCCTTTGCTTTCAGCCCTGAACCTATTAATTTTGCATGTTGTAACATTTAGTTTATAAAAAAATTGCTTCAATATTGATCTGGTAAGAGCTTATTAGTAAGAAGTTTTTACTAAATTAAGAAATAGAATAGCTAATTGGATAAACAGTTTAATGAAAGCAATTTTTAAACATTAATTTGTCCTTAGTTCAAATATATTTTTGCAGGCAGGAGAAAAATGACACAACATGGTTGTTATTGACAGTACTGGATTTGGTATTTGCTTCCCTGCAGTTAAAAATGGAATCGTGTTGGAATTTTTGAACTATCCCCTGGGCTATAGATATAAATTTTATTCTTTGGTGGAAAAGCATCAAGAGAAAATTGCAGGACAATTCAAAGTGGGAAGAACTGTAATAAGCTCCACAGCCATCTTGGAAGATAGAACTTTGGGTCTTTCCTTACCATTGAAGGGCTATCTCTGATCATCCTTAAATCTGTACAAAACAATGCTTGTATAACATTTGTAATCCCCATTTGTTATTCCCTGTGATTAGTTATTGCATCAATTTTAAGTCACTATTGAATTGTTTATAATTTGGGAGCAAATCAATCATTGTAGGCAAGTTAAGTGATTTTCTCTTGGCTTTGCTGCTGTTCCTCTTCAGCAAGTCACACTCACATACACACATGCCCAGTGGAGAAAATTACACAAATGGGATAGATCTGGCAAATTGCACAATTCAGGGATTCCTGCTAGTTGCTTTTTCTTCTCTTCCTCCAGCATCCCATTTGGGCATCTCACAAGTTCAGAATAACTTGTGATGTGTTTCACCAATGTACATCGATTATGCAGTACCAAGATAATTCTCTTTTTTTAATTACATTTATATGCCGCCCTTCTCCGAAGACTCAGGGCGGCTTACAATTTTGGTCCAAATAGTTGGGAACACACAAAGTTCTAGCAGTGACAGTTCAGCTATTGGGTTTTCTGCATCTGCAGAACTGAAACTGACCATCTGCTGAGCGGTCTTCTCTAAGCAACGTGTGAAGTGACATGCAGAAGAGATACTTCCTGTGGTTCAGCGGTGGGATTCAAATTTTTTTACTACCGGTTTTGTGGGTGTGGCTTGGTAGGTATGGCAGGGGAAGGATACTGGAAAATCTCCAGTCAGAGGTGGTATTTGCCAGTTCTCTGAACTACTCAAAATTTCCGCTACTGGTTCTCCAGAACTGGTCAGAACCTGCTGAATACCACCTCTGCTGTGGTTGTACAGCAGAGGTGTCAAATTCGATTTCACTGAGGGTCAGTTTGTGTTTGACCTCAGGAGGCTGGGGTGACCATGGCCAGGGTGGGCATGGCCAGTTCGATGACACTTGTGTCGGGGGTGCCTTTGGCGGCCTGAGTGTTCTGCCAGTGAAAACGGGCTCCTGAGCTCCGTTTTCAGCTGCTATGGCCTCTTTCAACCCTCTGCCAGTGAAAACGGAGCTTGGGAGAGCTGCATGCGGCCCTCCTGAGCTCCATTTTCACTGGCAGAGGATTGCAGGAGGCTGTGGCAGCCCAGGAGCCAATTTTTGCTGGCAGAAGCACTATGGGCTGGTCCTTTGCTGTTTCTAGGGTGGTCCTGTGGGCCAGATCTAAGTACCCCGCAGGGCGGATCTGGTCCCCAGGCCTTGAGTTTGACACCCCTGTTGTACAAGAACTGCAGTGCATCTTTTGGTGGGATAAAGAGGTGGGGTCATGCTTTATCTTGTTCTAAGGTATGGGTATGGGTATGGGTATGAGCTTCTGGTGGCTACCATCACTTCCATTCATCTACAGAGTACAACCATGTTTCATGAAGTAATCAAGACCCTCCCTCCCATTGTATTCTGGAAAAGTGCACTTTTCTATAGAAACTGTTGGGAGCGTTGGACTGGCTGCCATAGAAGACATTCCACTTTTCAATGCCTCCTTTTCTATCTGATAGTCACGCTCCTTCTTTCCCCAGCTCTAATTTCACCCTTTTAAGGTTTTCACTTTCTCCAATTTCATATTTAAAATGGTTTCTTTTCCCCCAATTCTTTTTTCTGCTCAAACACAAGCTCCATTCTTTTTAACTGGTGTTGGATTTCTAATTTCTTAATTCAGGTGGGTGGATGGGTTGCCTGGGTTGCCCCTGGTCTCTAATGTGAGAGTTTATGACTGATATGTTACCCCTCCAGCAGAGGTGATATTCAGCCAGTTCTGACAGGTTCTGGAGAACTGGTAGTGGAAATTTTGAGTAGTTCGGACAATGGGCAAAAACCACCTCTGGTTGGCCCCGCCCCCACATATATTCTCTGCCTCCTGAGTCCCAGCTGATTGGCTGGGTCTCCTTTTGTTGCCCTGCACAGGAGAAGGGAGCTGGAAAGCAGGTTAGTGGGATGGGGAGGGAATGGGGATTTTACAGTATCCTTCCCCTGGAGTGGGGTGGAAATAGAGATTTTGCAGCATATCCTTTCCCTGGAGTGGGGTGGAAATGGGGATTTTACAGTATCCTTCCCCTGCCATGCCTACCGAGCCATGCCCACCAAGCCACACTACGCCCACCAAGCCACGCCCACAGAACCGGTAGTAAAAATTTTTGAGTACCACCACTGCCCTCCAGATACCTTCTGCTAGTTGGCAGCCAAAGATGTCTCCCCAAATCTCAAGAACATAAAAGATAACTCCGCCCCCTAACAATAGCTTAACAATTTCATCACATCCAAAAGCTAAACAATAATGTTTGTTTGTGCAAGCCACTGGTTTATACCAAGTATTGAGAAAAGAGGAATTATAGGCAATAATAGTAGTTTTCGTTCATAAACGTGAAAGAGTGCATTCGTTTTCCCTCTTTTGGGTATCCTTTAGTGTTTAGTTTGTCTTAGCTCTGACACCATAGGGTAGACCTCATAGGATGCATGACTAAAATTCTCAAATCTCCTCTCCCAGATTCTCCTGGATCTGCACAGACAGAACCAACCTCACTTCCCTGCCTTGCGGTAGCAATTAGATGGTTTGCAGAGCTACCTTACTTCACAATCCTTCTCCCAACCCCATGTACTGTATGCGTGTGTAAGAGAACTCAGACTACTTTTTGTTGATTTACAGATACTAAAAAAAATCATTTGTGTAAAACAACCTTCTGGCTTCATAAGTTACAGGAATAAGGTTAGAAGTTTCATCCCATCTTTTCCCTTTGGGAAATACACAGTCTAGCAAGAGATAAAACCTGACTCAATTATTTTGAAAAACAAGGAAGTGAATGTTAAGATAGAAGAAGCCTCTCTTAAAGAAATGCATGCAGTGTTCTCAGAAGATAAGAATATGTTGTTGGTGGTATTACGATGAGTGTGAGCTAGAGCAGAACCGCTACTCTCAAGTTAGATTTTCCATTCACAAAAACACTGAGAAAATAAAACTTCTGGAAAACAGTCTCCTTTGTAACAGGTTTGTGTTGTCATGGAGTGTTTGCGGAATGGGGAATGATATGTTACGGCTGAGTTTCTAAGAAGAAATATACCAATGGATGCCCAAAGCCAGCTCAACAATGGTGCCCGTCAGCTCTTCTATTGATTAATTGACAAGACAGTAACTAACATTCAATGTGTGCTGAAAACTAAAGAGTGTGGCAGTGAAAGATAAAAGCATGAGAGCCAGGGGAAAAATATCTTTGTCATGCCTCCTTTCCTTGGTGGCCTAGCCATGTCCATATTTTGCTTATTGATTACCTCAAGCCTGTTGGCAAAGTGTAAATGAGTAGTTTCCAAGCTAGAGAGGGTGACAGAAGGCTAGACAGGGCCATAAACCCATCTCAACTGCCAAAGGCCACTAAGTCTTGTCAAATATGTATTAAAATGGAAGGGTGGAATAAAGAACCCTACGTTTAACCCTGAAGTATAAATATACAATATAGGTCTGACTTCTGTGCAGAGTCAGCTGTTGTGTTTAAGGCTTCATTCTTCTCCAGGATTCTAATCTAGCAGACAGGTACCTGGGATTCTTCCATCAAGTTTAAGTATATGGAGACCTATGATTTATAGCCAAGTGAAGTTGTAAAGTCTGACAGATTACAGGTAGTCCTCTATTTATGACCTCAACGGAATTTAACATTTCTGTTGCTAAGAGAGATAGTTACTAAGTGAATTTTGCCCCATTTTTTTAACCTTTCTTGCCAGTTGTTAAGTGAATTACTGCAGTTGTTAAATTAATAATGTTATGTATGCAGGTTTGAAGTCATTGGTTTAGTTTGAACTGTTCTTGTAAAATGTTAGAAATGATTGGTTTAAAAAGTGCGGGAAAACCCTGCACTCTGATTGGCTGTCAACTGCGGCTGCTGGCTATAAGTAGCAGCCACAGCCCAGCCAAAGCGGGTCCGTTCTGAGCTGTAGTCACTAATAAACAAAAGAGCTTGAAGCACTCCGCGTCTGTCTCTTCATGCAAACTTAACACTGGCACGAAGGTGGGATTCTGAAGAAGAAGGCAACGCGGAACAGAAGAAGAGCAAGATGGCTGCGCTGAACACCCCCCAGCCCCGTTCGATCCGACAGCAGAAGACTGGGAGTCGTATGCAGATCGTTTCCAAATGTATCTGGAAGGAAACGATCTAGCCGACATTTCCGAGAAGCGGAAGAGGGCGGTCTTTCTTACGTACTGCGGTCCGGCAGTTTTCAAGATGGCGAAGGCATTGGCGGGAGCTGCAGACGTGAAGGTAATGGACTGGCCTGACTTGGAAAAGCTGTTAAGAGCCCATTACGCGCCACAAGTATCGTGCCTCATTAAGAGACACGAGTTTTACCGTCGTGATCAGGGGGAAAACGAAAACGTAAATGACTTTGTGGCAAGTTTAAGAGACATTGGGGGTGCTTGTGAATTTAACAGTTTAGAAGAAGCCATGTGCGATTGATTTGTTCTGGGCCTTAAAGACAAGGTATTACAGAGCAAGTTATTAATGAAACCTAAGATCACGCTAAAAGAAGCCATAGAAGAAGCCTCTTCAGCAGAAGCTACCAAGTCCTCAGCAGCAGCCATGAGAAAGATGAACAGGGCCACAAACCATTCTGATGGGGAAAAGTCTACCACAAACCATTGTGATGACCTAGATTCTGAATCAGATTGCAGTGAGGTGGAAGAGGGAAATTACAGACTCAGAATGGAGCGGAAAAAGAAAGACCTGGATAGGAAGAGGCAAGATTTCTACTGCAGAGGTTGTGGGGAAGCCACCCCACACTGAATGCAAGTTTTTAGACACCATTTGCCTCGTTGTGAAAAAGAGGACACCTAGCAAGAGTCTGCAAATCATCCAGAACTCCACCCAACAGAAGGAAATTTCCTGCAAACAAAGACAAAGAATTCAAGCCCAACAATCTCAGTGAGAAAGGGGGCAGCACAGAAGCAAAGGGAAGAATGAAACTCATCAGACAGTAACTGTTGGTCATTCATCTTCTATCAATAACAGAAAAGTACATGTCAAGGTACTTATTGAAGGAAGGCCTTGCCAAATGGAAGTGGACTCAGGCTCATATCTATCTATGGTGTCATGGGACACTATTCACAGACTACTCCCAAACATTCAGAAGAATCACTTCAAGAAGCAAGCACTGACTCTTAAAGACTACCAAGGAACAAGATTCCAGTAGTTGGAACAAGAGAATTCAATGTGAAGTTCAAAGGCCACACCAAACGCCTGCCCCTGACCATCGTGGACAAGGATCACCCAAGTTTGCTGGGACTTGAGTGGTTCAACCGCTGGGCATCGAGGTGACTGGCATCAATCACATGAGCAACACTGAATGGGAGGAGGCCTTGAAGTCTGAGTTTCCAGAGGTCTTCAGTGACGGATTAGGCAAGTACTTGGGGACCCCTATCACTTTCAATCTAGATCCCAAGGTGCCACCAATCCGTTTAAAGCCCAGAAGGGTCCCATTTGCATTAAGGAAAAAATTGATGCACAATTAGATAAATTAATAGCTCAAGGGGTTTTAGAGCCCACTGACCACTCCAGGTGGGAGACACCCATAGTCACACCAGTCAAGGCTGATGGGTCTGTGAGAATCTGTGGAGACTACAAGGGGACATTGAACCATGCGCTACAACAGAGCGCATATCCAGTTCCAGTGGTGCATCATTTATTACATTCTCTTGGGGGGGGCACAGTCTTTGCCAAATTGGATCTGGCCCAGGCATATCAACAGTTAACAGTTGATGATGCCACTGCAGAGGCCCAAACCATTGTGACTCATAGAGGTGCTTTCAAATGCAAAAGGTTGCAATTTGGAGTAAGTGTGGCACCAGCATTTTCCAAAGCCTTATGGAAAGAATGCTCCAAGGACTGCCAGGGTAGTGCCTTATTTTGATGATGTGTTAATCTCTGCTGAAAATGACATTCAGTTACATGAGAGACTCAGAGAAGTCCTAACCAGATTCAAGAAAGCGGGGTTAAAAGTCAAAGAAGAAAAATGCACACTTAGAACTGACAAGGTAGAGTTCTTAGGCTATATGATTGACAAACATGGTATTCACCCCACAGAAGCCAAGGTTCAGGCAATCAAAGAAGCCCCAGGCCTAAATGCAAAACAGACTTGCAAGCTTTCCTGGGACTCATTAACTTCTATCACATGTTTCTACCTCAGAAGGCAACCATTGCAGAACCACTACACAGATTACTAGACAAAAAGTCTGCATGGGTCTGGGGCAGGAAAGAACAAGCTGCCTTTAACACTATTAAGAGACAACTCACTTCTGATTCTGTACTGATACAGTTCTCTGAGAATTTGCCAGTTGTACTGACTTGTGATGCATCCCTTTGGAGTGGGGGGGTGTTGAGCCACATGCTTCCCAGCAGGAGGGAAGCCCCTATTGCATTTTACTCTCCCTTGACTAAAGCAGAGAGAAATTACAGCCAACTGGACAAGGAAGCCTTGGCAATTGTTGCAGCTGTCAAGAAATTCCATGAGTATCTATATGGGAGAACATTTACTATTGTCACAGATCACAAACCTCTTTAGGCATTGTGGCAGGGGACAAACCAACACCCACGATCCTGTCACCAAGAATGCTGAGATGGACTGAATTTCTTGCTGCTTATTCATACAAACTCATCCACAGGCCTGGAAAAGACATTGGGCATGCAGATGCTTTGAGTCACTGCCCACTTCATTCACACACTGAGGATCCTGCTCCTGAGACTTACACCTCCTGTCCCAACTGTCAGGAAGTCAGACCTGCTCCACCTCTCGCACCCAAACAGGAATGGGAATGTCCTAGGGGCCCATGGTCCAGGATTCACACTGACTTTGCTGGCCCTACCAGAGGGCACACTTTCCTTATTATAGCATATTCCAAATGGCTAGAGGTTACCCCTATGGCATCCACCACAGCTGAAGCTGTCATCAAGCAGCTTAAGAGGCTTTTTGTAACTCATGGGTTACCTGATGTCCTCGTTTCTGACAATGGTCCTCAATTTACATCCAACCTTTTTGAATCATATCTAGCACAGCAGGGTATCAGACATGCCCTGACAGCCCCTGGGCACCCTTCGCTAACGGCCGGCTGAACGCATGGTATGCTTTACCAAGGAAAAACTTCAGCAATTGGGTCCTGGGGACATCACTGAGAAAGTTGAAAAACTACTCAGTGTCCAGCATATCACTCCTAACCCTTCAACTAACTTATCCCCAGCAGAGTTGTTGATGGGTAGGAAACTCAGGTCTTCCCTTGACCGCCTTCATCCCACTTACGCACCCAACGCACCACTAGATTCCACTAGCAAAATTCACACATTCACTGTGGGTGATTCTGTTTATGCTAAGAACCATTATGGATCCTGCTGAGATAACCCAAATCACAGGCCCTAGGTCTTACAGGGTACAAACAGAGGATGGTGTCCTCTGGAGCAGGCACATTGATCAGCTTAGATCCAGATTACCTCAGTAACATCGCAATTGCTCCTCTCTGGTTCCCATACCTAGTACCTCATCTAGGGGGGAAGGGGAGGATCATGAGGATAATCAGCAAGCAAGAATCAACCCCATGTGTAACGAGCCAACATGACAGGAACCATCCCAAAACCTGTCACAATGCCAAAATCCATTCTTACAAGTGGAAGACTGTACATCACTACCTGACTTAGGTGCTGACATTGGGTTGGAGATGGATTGGGAGGAGAGACCAGGTTGTAGCAACCAAACAGGTTCTTCTATTACCAGAAGTCCAAGTATGGAAATGTCAGCAGACACATTTCCTCTCTCACCGGGTGAGAACCTTAAAGCATCTGAACCACGTAGGTCTCAATATACACGTAAGAGCCCCACCTATTTAAAAGAATACATTAGATAGATGGGGTTTGAGTATGGACTGAACCTAGTGGGAAGGGGTGTTATGTATGCAGGTTTGAAGTCATTGGTTTAGTTTGAACTGTTCTTGTAAAATGTTAGAAATGATTGGTTTAAAAAGTGCGGGAAAACCCTGCACTCTGATTGGCTGTCAACTGCGGCTGCTGGCTATAAGTAGCAGCCACAGCCCAGCCAAAGCGGGTCCGTTCTGAGCTGTAGTCACTAATAAACAAAAGAGCTTGAAGCACTCCGCGTCTGTCTCTTCATGCAAACATAACAAATAACAAGGTTGTTAAGTAAATCTGGCTTCCCCATTGACTTTGCTCAGTCTCAGTCTCAGTCAAACTCACGTCATCATGGCATTATCATGAGACGTATTGGGACTTTCCCCCCCTTCACTAAACCAGACATGGATGTGGCCAGCACATGATGCACCCGGCCCATGGGCCGAGAGTTTGACAGCCCTGACTTTGCTTGTCAGAAAGTTGTAAAAGGGGATCATATAACCCTGGGACACTGTGAATGTCATAAATATGAACTAGTTTCAAAACATCTGAATATTGATCACATGACTGTGGGGATGCTACAATGGTCGTAAGTGTTGAAAATGGTCATGTTACTTTTTTCAGTACTGTTGTAACTTTGAATAGTGACTAAACAAATTCTTATAAGTCAAGAACTACCTGTACTTCAGGATTTGGGATGCTATTGGAGAGCAAAGATTTCCAAATGCTCTTCAACATCCCCACACTTTTTAAAAGGCACGATAATGAACTAGTTCCTAGCAACTCAACTGACCACAAATGGCTTTATTTGTCAATGAAAACAGGTTTGTGTTATCACTGAATTTTGGGGAATGGGAAATGATGTTATCATTGAGAGTAAAAATATGCCAACATCTATTGGTTCACAGGTGGAATTTCTAAAGAGAAAGGCATGATGCTAAAGGCTACTATACCTGACTCCCATGTCTATAAACTGTCCAACAAACTACTTTCCTCTGAAGAAAGGCAGGGTAATATATATATTTATCATTTTAAAAAAAACCTGAGCATTTTATGCAAGGAGCATACTGAAAAGAGAGCCAGTTGGTCCTATGGTTAAGTGTCCAGGTTAGAAACCAGAAAACTTTGAATTTTAATCCCACCTTGGGCATGAAAGCTGCCTGGATATCTTTCGCCCAGTCACTTTCTCTCATCCCACAACATTAGGCCAGCAGGTCAATTCTGTTGCAACCAACAGACCAACATTAAGTTGATCTGATAAAGCAGACCCAGCATCTGTTCGACAATGGGAGTGATTTATTTATTATTTTTTTTCCGGATTTTGTTCTATTGTACTTTATTAATTTATTTGTTAGTTTTTATTGTTTTTTATTTTAAATGTGGTTTTACATTCTGTAAGCCCCCTCAAGTAGCCATGGGCGAATAGGTGGCAATATAAATTCAATAAATAAACAAACAAATTTCTAGGAAGAAAAAAAAGATGGAATGACAGCAATCCATAGCAATGACACAGTGTGAAAAGCCCACAAAGTCAAAACCATACATGATCTCTGAAGAAAGAACAGGAGGTATAAATACCAGTATACATTGCAAAGACATGTTGCTCCTTTCACATTTTCTGAGTAGTGCTTCTGCATGCGTGTGTAACGCCGCTGGGTTATTCCATTGTTCCTAAAATAGTTCACAGGTTTTTTTAAAAAAATCACGGTGAGAGGATAACGGTCCTTGAGGGAACAGTCATCTTATTGCACAATAAAAAGAAGCCTGCCAAGTTAGTTCTGAATAGTGCCTTTGAGGCCAATGAATCAAAGTGACTGCAGTCTTCTAAATACTTACTTGTAATATCATGCTGCCAGCACCTAGTTCATCTGCACAGCTTCTCTGGGCAATTGAATTCAATGGATTTGAAAAATCTCTTTCAGTCCTGAACTGCACTTATCTTTTCATGATCATAATGACAGACTATGTTGAGAAGCAGTTCAGTTACCAGAAATATATTGCTTAGCACATTGTCTCACTTGCAAACCACTAAAGGTTGAAAATTGGTCACCCTTTTGTAGCAACTCACAGGTGCAGAAAGATACTTTATCAAGGTAGCATAGGGTGAAAATGGTCTGCACCTTCAAATAGATTGTTCTGAGCATCTGGAAGCTGGTAATCCAACCCGCCTAAACCTGTGATATTAGGACAAATTCAGCCTATCAATGGGTGCATGTTGGATATACCCGTCTTTATTTTGACTATAGATATTGGATACATCTATCTGCCTCTTGACTATCCATCTGCCAACATTAAGATAACCCTGGAATAACAGTAAATCATTTTCATCACATCAGTATACAGTGGCTTCCAAACTCTTTTAATGCAATGCAGTATAATTCAGCAAAACCTTTGTGTTTCTTCCTTTACCACAGAGGTCTCCAAACTTGGCAACTTTAAGACTTGTGGACTTCAACTCCCAGAATTCTCCACCCAGCTATGTTGGATACATCTATCTGCCTCTATGCTGGCTGGAGAATTCTGGGAGTTGAAGTCCACAAGTCTTAAAGTTGCCAAGTTTGAGGACCCCTGCTTTACCAGAATTAGGTACCACCACTTTATCAGGCAGAGAATGGAAGACTCTAATCCAGGGCTATCAAACTCAATTTAATTGAGGGCCGCATCAGGGTTGTATTTGACTTTGGGGGGGCCCGTGGCCGGAGTGGGTATGGTTAGCTCAATGTCACTCATGTCAGGGGCACCTGTGGTGGCCCGAGCTGCCAGCAAAAACGGGCTCCCAAACTCCATTTTTGGTGGCAATGGCCTCCTGCAACCCTCTGCCAGTGAAAACAGAGCTTGGGAGAGCTGTTTTTGCTGGCAGAAGCACCGTGGGTCAATCCTTCACTGTTTCCAGGGTGGCCCCACAGGCCAAATCTAAGCACCCCACAGGCTGGCTCTGGCTCCTGGGCCTTGAGTTTGACACTTCTGGTCTAAGCACCCCTACTCTAAGCTAATACAGGTAGTTCTTGAATTAAGTGAATTCTGTCCCGTCTTACGGCCTTTCTTGCCACAGTTGTTAAGTGAATCTGGTTTCCACACTGACTTTGCTTATCAGAAGTGTTATGTATGCAGAGTTTGAATTGATTGGTTATTCTTGTAAAGTGTTTGAAATCATTAGTTTAAAAGTGTGGGAAAACCCTGCACTCTGATTGGCTGTCAGCCGAGGCAGCCGGCTATATATAGGTGCCTCGGCTAAGCCAAATTGGGTCTGTTCTGAGCTGAAGTCACAAGAAAACTAAATGCTGAAGCACTCCGCGTCTGTATCTCTATGCAAACTTAACAAGAAGGTCACAAAAAGGGACCACACAACCCCAGGACACTGCAACTGTTATAAATTCGAGCTCACAGGCAGGGAGTCCTCGGCGTGCCGTCTGCGACCCAGTGTCATTTGGCGGTGACGCAGGGGAGGGCCTATTCTGTGGCGGCTCCTGCCCTATGGAATCAACTACCTCTGGGGCTCCGCTTGGCCCCTGACCTCCGCACCTTCCGCCATGACTTGAAAACCTGGTTATTTGAGCAGGCTGCGCTGTGCTGACTCCTCTTGGGGGGTGGGGTTTGTTTTTATAATCTGTTTTAGTTTAATTTGGCTTGGTTGGTTTAATTCTATTTTAGGTAATTAATTTATTGTATCGGTTTTAATTGTGAGAGTCGAGTCCTTTCGGGAGAGGGAGCGGCATACAAGTCAAATAAATAAATAAATAAATAAATAAATAAATAAATTTGGCTGGTTCGCCAGCTGTACCCATATCTGGACCGAGATGCCCTGCGCACGGTCACTCAGGCACTTGTTACCACCTGGCTCAACTACTGCAATGCTCTCTAGTTAGGACTGCCCTTGCATACCATCCGGAGGATTCAGCTGGTGCAGAATGTGGCTGCGCAGGTTGTGATGGGAGCTTCCCGGTACTCCCATGTTACACCCCTCCTGCATGAGCTGCATTGGCTACCAGTTGCCCTCCAGATGAGATTCAAGATTCTGGTATTAACATTCAAAGTCCTACAAGACATGGGTCCGAGTTATTTATGGGAGCGTCTACTGCCGGCATCGAATACCAACCGCCCTGTACGAGCGCATAGGCAGGGACTTCTCGGGGTGCCGTCTGTGACCCCGTGTCGTTTGGCGGTATCCCGGGGAAGGGCCTACTCTGTAGCAGCTCCCACTCTGTGGAACCAACTACCTCTGGGGCTCCGCCTGGCCCCTGACCTCCGCACCTTCTGACACGACCTAAAAACCTGGTTGTTTGAACAGACTGGCCTATGCTGACTCCTTGGGGAATGAGTTTTTAATTTTAAATTTATTTAATGGATTTTTAGTTTAATTTGGCTTGTCGTAATTTAATTCTATTTTAGCTAACTTAATTTATTGTACTGTTTTTATCTGTGAGCCGCCCTGAGTCCTTTTGGAGAGGGGGCAGCATACAAGTCTAATAAATAAATAAATAAATAAATAAATAAATAAATAAATAAATATTGGTCACATGACCATGGGGATGCTGCAATGGTCATAAGTATAAAAAACAGTCATAAGTCCCTTTTTTCAATGCTGTTGTAACTTTGAATGGTCACTAAATGAACTGCAGTCGAGGACTACCTGTATAGGAGAAAACCATGACACTTTGCATGAAAAGGGAACTTACTGCTAGATTTTTAATTGCAAATTTATGTGAAGCTTCTTTCTGAAATGCCATATTTTGAATAATCATTTTAACTAAGATACCAAAGCAGAGCTGGAGTGTATTTATATTGTCACAGTACTTAGATCAAGGCACAAGAACTCGTTTTAAAGCACTTTATAGTCCTTGGACATTAAATGATGAAATGTTATTTGTTATTTGAATACAAAGGTTAGGGCAAATGGAACCTGTTGTAGGTTTGTTTGTCATATGTTTGCATATTTTGATGTTAATGACCTGGATCTGCTATTCTGTTTACATACAACGTTTCCTTTTTTTATTTTGTTTATTGTATTTGTGAAATGCCATGTTTTAAATAATCATTTTTACTAAGACATCAAAGCAGAGCTGGAGTGCCAAGGATCAGAAAGACATTCTGTGAAGGAAGAAACCAAAGTGACAGACTTGGTGATAGAAACTTAGTGTGGTACATTTTGACTAACCTTGCAGGCTCCAATTCAGCTGATGACTCCAAACACAGAACATAATAAGTCACAGCCAGATCAAACTCTGTATTGTACCCTAAGATGAATCTATTTATAGCGGCTGATTGCTCTGGCCAACATTAAATTGTAGTCCCTTCTACCTACTTTTGGTACTTCTTTTTCCTGCCCTTCCCATGGGTAAATAGATTTAGCCTTGTATTTTTCAATTCTGAAGTTGGCAATTCTGATTGTAGGTATTATTGACATCATTTTCCTGAGAAGTTCCAGCTTTCAGGCACACCACATCTTTTTCATTTCCCCCCCATTTCTGCTCCTGTTGCATAATTGCATAATTTTTTAAAGTAATGATGTAATGCCAAGTTGTAAGGGGAGAAATTAATACAATAGAAGTCCAAGACCTTGACACATGTGACAAGAGAAATGAATGATTTGGATGAGAATGTTAGTACTAATGAGAATGTACAATAATTGAAACCATGGCAAATGGAGTTGTGCAGCTTCCATATAATCATAAACATCTACGCTCAGAAGGAAGAAGGCATTGCATTACTAACATTTTTAGAGTATCTAGAGCTCAGATAGAAGAAAGACCTTGAGGCATACTCCATAGCACACATTAGAACTTAATACAGGAGGTTGAGAGAAATTTTATACTTCCAAACAAATACCATGGAGTATAACCCCATTTACAAACAAGATGCTTGGGTTACTGTTCTTCCTATTTTAAAGCAAAAAGGGCAACAAACAAACAAAAGAATTATAACATTGGAAGGGACTTTGGTGGTCTTTTGTTCTGGCCCCTTGCTCAGGGCAGGAATCCTCAAAACATCCCAGATATATAGCTATTCAGCCTTTGTTAGAAAAAACTTCCAGTGATGGAGCACTTAACCTTCTCTTCTTCAGACTAACAAAGGCAGCTCCTTTAATCATTTTTTATAGGATTTAACCTTCAAGCTCTTCTTTGTCATCTTTGTTAATACTCTCTGCACTCTGTCCAGTTTATCAACCTCCTTCTTGTACTGAGGCTACTAAAACTGGACCAGTATACCAGGTAAAGTTTAAACAGTGAAGCAGAAAATGGAACTCTGTCTTCTTTTGATCAGTGCAGGATACTACTGGCTCATGCTTAATCTGTGTTCTGTGATCTACCAGGACATCCACTTTCCTATCACAAGTACTGCTATTGAGACACGTTATGCCTGTTTTGTAAAGGTTTATCTGATTTTTCTTTTATATACAAATGCAGAATTTTATATTTCTTGCCACTGAACAACATTTTGTTGGATAGAATCCAATGTTCAATCCTATCAAGATTTGTTTTGAACCTTGAGTTTATCTTCTGAGTTTGCTGGCAATCCCCTTGTGCCATCTACAGATTAGATAAATAGTAACAGCAATAGTATTTAGACTTATATATCACTTCACAGTGCTTTACAGCCCTTTTTACATTAATTTAATTTAAACAACACGATTTACAGAGTCAGCATACTGCCCCCAACGATCTGGGTGCTTATTTTACTGACCTCAGAAGGATGGAAGCCCAAGTTAACCTTGAGAATTGAACTGCTGGCAGTCAGCAGAATTAGCCTGCAATACTGCATTCTAACCACTGCATCCTTAGTATCCCTTTTATACCCTCCCTAAATCATTTATAAAAACTGTTAGAGAGCACCAGGCCCAAAACAATATCCAGAGGTACCCTGCAATATCCCTCCTAAGATGTAGACATAGGTCCATTAAGGATTATGCATTGAATACAGTTCTTCAACCTACTATGAGTCCATATGGTACTGGAACTATACATCCCAGTGTTCCATTTTATCAAGAATACAGTCCATTTTATAAAATGCCTTACTGAAGTCTAGGTACACCAAACCTATAACATTTCCTTAGTCTAATCTAGTCATGCTGTTAATAAAAGCAGTAAGATTTCTCCGGCATGACCTGTATTTTATAAATCCTCATTGGCTTCTAGTAATCATCTTGTTCCTTTCTCATTGCTTGCAAACCACTGCTTGATAATCTTTTTAAAGGACTTTTTAAAGATATAAACTGTAAGTTGAATGGTCTATGGTTTCCTCAGTCCATTTACATCTCTTTTTTAACATTTCCAGCATTAGCTCTTCTCTTTCTGCACTTCCACTGTACACCAGAAATTCTGAATGATAACAGTCAGTGTTGATGTAAAAAAATTCCTTTGCAATTATTAATATTTTCCAAAGCTTTCAGAAAGATGTCAATCCTGCATTCGCTGGACCCTGCCTAAGGAAGTAAATGAGTTCCTGCTCTCAAAACCAACATAATTGAAAGTGTTGTTTTTACATTACTCTTTCAAGCAATTATCCCTTAATTAAGCTACCACCTAGCCATCAATAAACATAGGTTCTAGAAATTTGTATTTATATTGGCATAGTATTTAGTTCAAGGCACAAGGACTAGTTTTAAAGCACTTTATAGTCCTTGGACACTAAATAACAAAATGTTATTTGTTATTGGAATACAAGAGTAAGGGTGAATGGAACCTTTTGTTAGATGTGTTTGTCATATGTTTGCATATTTTGATGTTAATGAGCTGGATCTGCTATTCTGTTTACATACCACCATGTTTCCTTTTTTATTTTGCTTATTGTATTTGTGAACCACCCAGAGTTAGTCTGTGTTCGAGCAGCACCAAAGTCAAATAGACAGACAGCCATACTGACAGTCAGATTCAAAAGAAGAGAAGTGCCAATAAAAGTTTAAAATTATCTAGCAAGTCATACATGGCTAAATGTCTTGCTCACATAATGCTGTGTACCGAAATTCCTGTATATTTTACAATATTCATCTACCTCTACAATGTGCAACATAATACTTGAAGAAGGGGGGAAAAGAATTTTGTACCAGCTATTAATGAGCTGCTTCCAGGACTGGGTCCCCCTACCAAAGCACTTCCATTATGCTGGGCGAAAAGAAGTAAAACACTGTTAATACTACAATAAGACTTTCAGGTGAGCTACAGTGAAACATGTTTGGCAATGTAAGTTCTGTAAAACTCTCTGGCACATCGTTACAGACAATGTCTGAGTCAGACTGCTTCCTCCCACCTTGCCATCTGGGAAGCCACCTACATGCTTTGTCTGTCCAGTTATTTATGAAACTAGCACATTATCCTCTTGCAGGAAACAACATCAGAGAACTGACAGCAGAAGATCCGGTTATTCTCTTTCGCTCTCCCCCTTTTCTTGTCCTGGGTGGCAGCAGAAGCTGGAGGAAAGAAGCAGAGTTGAAGGCCTCCTTAGGTGCAAAGTTCTCCAGTCCTGTGGAGTGACCAGTCGGTGGGATTGATGAATTGACATCCAAATTCCTACAGGTCTTCTACTTCCAGCAACTAGGACCAATGGAGGCATTTCCCCTGCCTTCTGTTTGTAGAAATGCATCGCCCATTCTCTTTCATTGCTGAGGCAGAATAGGAGTTGGAAGTGCAGTCAATACACTTTTTCTGCCAACATATTTTCTGCCTGCTTCAGCACTGGAGAACAACACTACTGCTGGGCTGGGAGGTCCTAAATGATAAAAATAAAACCCATCAAACTGCTGGTCTGAAGAACATGCAGTGATAAAACTAGCAACAAAGGAAACAACAGTTGGAGAATCACAATTCATAAGGTTGTAAGGGACCTAGGAGGTCTTGTCGAACCTCTGGCTCAAGGCAGGAGCCTTACACCATCTTAGTCAAATGGTTGTCCAGTGTATTTTTGAAAACCTCCAGTGATGGAGCACACACAACCCCAGGAGGCAAGCTATTCCACTGATTAGTTGTTCTCATTGTCAGAAAGTATCTCCTTACTTCTGTGTTGAATCTCTTAAGGAGCTTCCACCCATTATTTCTTGTCCTGTCCTTTGGTGTTTAGAAAACAAATCAATCCCCTCTTTGTGACAACCCCTCAAATACTGGAAGCCAGTCATCCAAGCCTTCTCTTCAATAGACTAGACCAGGTGTCTCCAAACTTGGCAACTTTAAGACTTGTAGACTTCAACTCCCAGAATTCTCCAGCCAGCATAGTTGGCTGGAGAATTCTGGGAGTTGAAGTCCACTAGTCTTAAAAGTTGCCAAGTTTGGAGACCTCTGGGGTAATCATACCTAGCTTCTCTACTGTTTGTCATATGATTTAGCCTCCAGACACTTTATCATCTTTGTTGCTCTTCTCTGCACACTTTCCAATGTCTCAATATCTTTTCTGTATCATACAAAGCAGTACTGGTCACCATCTACCTGGATATCTGGAAATATGATGAAACTGAACAGAAAATGATTCAAGAGTACTTTGGTTTGACTGGGGAAATGGTTTTTTAAAAATCCAAGCTTTGTACTTAGGTCCAATATTTTGTAGATGCACACATCTTCTTTGGAAAGAGGATATCCTGCTGCAAGGTCAGTTAAAAGTCTATCTATTTCTACTTGATCTTGGCAACAGCTGCTGTTACTGTTCTCTTTCTTCTTCCTCCAGATGCTGCTAATGTTGTGTGCATTATATTAAGCTGGTTTGAGCAGGTTTGGAGTAACAGACACTGTTGTACTGCTCTTGTATTTTTAGCAAATGTAGCTCTTTCTGCTTCTTCATTGTGCTGAACCAAGTTCTGAGCTGTTCTTATGCCTACCCCAGGCCATTTACTGGATGAGGGATTAAAGAAGGATGCAAAATAAACATACTTCAATCTTTTCACAAGCCTCAGAAATGTTCATGTTGCATTTTTGATTAATAGTGTTCTCATTGTTGTACATTGCTCTTTTAGGGTTTTTTTTAAATATACACAGATGCAAACTAGAAGATATGACTTTATATAAAGCTCAGAAAGCTATTTTGAATACATCATAGTTTGCCATTAATATCCAAAATCACATTTGTCAGTTTTACTGCTTACAGATTAAAAACAATTATCAGTGATTGTCCCAAAGGTGCTTTTTCAAGAAGCAACTGGACTTTCCTGTTTTTCTTTGAAGATGAAATGTCTTGAAAGAAAAACAAGAAAGCCCAGTTGCCTCTTGAAAAGGCACCTTTGGGACAAACCTGGATGGCCTGGATGATTTAAAATCTTCACAGATATTCTCAGTCAGTGCTGGGATTCAAAATTTTTACTACTGGTTCTGTGGGTGTGACAGGCTAAAGGAAAGTTTTCTGCTTTCTGTTGTCTGCAAATGGGGAAACATATATTTGAGGTGAAGAACCACTGAGAACAGAGGTGGTATTCAGCAGGTTCTGACCAGTTCTGGAGAACCGGTAAGCAGTGGAAGGATACTGTAAAATCTCCATTCCCACCCCACTCCAGGGGGAAGGTTACTGCAAAATTCCATTCCTTCCCCACCCCACTATCCTGCTTTCCAGCTCCGTTCTCCTGTGCAGGGCAACAAAAGAAGACCCAGCCAATCAGCTGGGACTCAGGAGGCAGAGAATAGATGGGGGTGGAGCCAATCAGAGGTGGTATTTGCTGGTTTGCCGAACTATTAAAAATTTCTGCTACCGGTTCTCCAGAACTGGTCAGAACCTGCTGAATACCACCTCTGTTCTCAGTGGTTCTTCACCTCAAATATATTTTTCCCCATTTGCAGACAACAGAAAGCAGAAAACTTTCCTTTAGCCTGTTCCCAACATAAATTTGCAGTTGACATCGGTTTGCTCCTTTTTGAGTCATCTGCAATTGGCTGGAAGGCAAATGTATCAGAAGGCAGAAATAATCTTGACACATTAAACAAATGAGCTGGAAATCACAGAAGTTGAACAGGTATAAATGTAAAGTTCTGCACTTAGGAAATAAAATCAGATGTACAGGTATAGATTAACAGTAGTACCTATGAAAACTGTTTTGAAATAGCAATTACTTTCAAATTAATCAGAAAGGGAAGAGGTTAGCAAAATGGCTTATCAAAATGTAGGTCACACCAGCAAAACATAGCATCCAAACTATGAGAAATAAGAGGTCTACCTTTCCCCCTTTCAGATTGTACTTCAAAGATTACATTCAGTTTTTGGGAACCAAAGGATTGGAACTAGAACAGGTTCAGAGAAAGATAGTGAGAGTGATTGGCGAATATATCAGCCCTATTTGAGTATGTATACTATGCTGAAAAACAGAATTAAATCAAATCAATAAATATTTGAAAGAATGTCACATTAAGATCTTTGTCATTTCAGAGGGCATAATATGAATAATGGTCTTTAAATTACAGGAAGTATATAACAATGGATTGTTATCAATAATTTCCCGATAGTCCAGTTTTATAGTAGCATGTAGCAACTACAGAGGTTGAGATTCTTCTTCACTGGATATTTCAAACAATTATCATAGTTATTGTGGATCCTTTAATTTAGACCCTGCATTGAGCTGAATGATCCTTCGAATTTTATGATTCTCATTTAACCAAATATTTTAGTTTATAATACCAGCTGTAATGTTGTAATCAATGCTTATCACCTGAATTATCTGTCATGCAATTAACACAATCTATGAAATCCTACTTTCAACTACACTCACAAAAATCTAGGTGATAGTAACTAAAATTTTCTGATGCATTTCAGCACTTTATTTCATATCTAAATAGAGTATGTTCAATTCATGTGTTATATTCATCATCTCTACTCCAGAATATCTGATCACTTTTAGTTGCATAAGCACACCACATACTTACTTTGCTTTCTCTAATCACATTTGTTAATTTAGGTTCCTTACAATTTTCTCATACTCGTAATCCTCCTTATGCCCTCTATCTCCTGTTGGACCCAAATATTGACCTGTTTCCAGTCATGGATTTGGTCAACCAAGGCTGTAATTTTGGGGTAAGATAGATAAAAGTGTAAACTATGCAACCAATCTCAGCTGTAGTCATGCCACACGCAATATTCCATGCTAATAGTAAAAGCAGCACCAGTCAGTTTTGGTATGTTTTGGCTACTATGACACAAGTACAATCAAAGCCCAGTTTTATCCCAAGCACACTAAGTTAAGGAAGCCTTAAAGTCTCTACTCTAAAGACTGTCTTGCATATTAACATACTGTTGCCTATATCCTATCAGGAGGCACGTGTGATGTACTGACAAATTAATATATATCTAAGATATACACTGAAATATACTTTCTTTTTGCATTAATCAAATGGTGAAAATTATATTTAATCCAGTTTTGCCTTCCTGATTCCTGGTAGAAGTACTGACGTTGTGCTAACTGGGAATTTGAGAGCACAAACTGAAGGAAAATGATTTCTTTGGCTTTATCTCAACTATACACACGCACATACAGAGGCTTACATTATGCAACCAAATCATCAGTGTTATGGGTTGAATTATTAATAGGAAGATAAAATACAAAATATCTGAAAAACTAAAACCATTTGTACATTATGTATTTGAAGTATATTATGCATTTGAAGTTCAACAGATGTCTATGAAGATTCTCAGTTATCCTGGTCATAGTTGTCCCAAAGGTGCTTTTCCAAAAGGCAACTGGATTTCCCTGCTTTTTTCCTTTGAAAAGATTTTGCCTCTCATGGAAGCAGTTTCTTCGGTTCTCACTGAAGAAGCTTCTTGGATGAAGAAGCGAAACATTTTCAAAGAAAAAAACCAAGGAAGCCCAGTTGCTTTTTGGAAAAGCACCTTTGGGACAAGCTCAGCCAATATTTTGTTTGCACTTATTTCCATAAAATATGAGGAATTATATCTTCCAACAGTCTTCGCTTCTCTGATACATATATACTTGGTGGCTCCAAACACTTATCTTCTTAGTTGCTCTCCTCTGGACATGCCTATTTACCAATGTCCTTCCTAAAATGCAATACCCATAAATCAGCATAATTTTCCAGATACCAACTTAGATACCATCAGTTTACAAAGCGATTTTTCTTGAATTTGACACTTGGCTTCTCATCCTTATTGATTTAAAAACATCAGTAGTGAGTTTTGCAGTGGATTGCTCTTTTCTTTTTGGCACCCTTTGATAAGATTACAAATTCAATACGAATGATAGGCAACTGGAGTCAAATTTCATTTTAATTTCTTCCTCCTAAGCTCACCTTCATCCATCAAAGTAAGGAGAGGTATCCCTGAAATATCATTTCAGATCTTTGCCTTGCATAAAACCATTTTTGCTCTGAAATTCAAAGCCTCTATCCTGGATAAACTTGATAAAGTCTGTATCCCAATAAATCAGTATTTGCTATGAAGACAAGTTTTTAACCCCAATAAGTACTTGCTATGATATAAGAAGTCCCTGAGGGTGATATGAAATTTTGCCCTTGCTAAACTCTTTTTAAACCTCTGCTGTCAGAAATCAGTATTCTTTAAGAAATTTGAGCTTGACACTTGCGGAATGATCCCCCACCCCACAAAAATTATCATAATTAAACAGACAACACTAGCGGTCACAAAAACGCCACGTGCGCCCTTCTATCAGCAACAGATTCCTCCCCTCTCCTTCCAATCACGAGAGAGCCGAGGGGCGTGGCATCCTTCTAAAGGGACGTCACCTGAGAGCACCGCCTCCCCGGTTTTTTCCTAACTTGCTCGCGCCTTAAGATGACGTACTTCTGCGCGTCTAATTTTGGTTTGTAGTGGCTCAGAGCGTGAGAACGGCGAAAGGCGGACGAGCCCGGGAAAATCCGGGCGGGTAATCTTGAGAGGGTTTGTGGATTGAAGCAAGGTAGGTTGAGCCTCTAAAATTGACTCGCGTGGTTATTCTGGATGGAGCGAAGGTTTCCTTTGATTCCAAGGAATCCCGTTCCTTTCTTTAGAACAGGGGTCTCCAACCTTGGCAACTTTAAGCCTGGCGGACTTCAACTCCTAGAAGCTGGCTGGGGAATTCTGGGACTTGAAGTCCGCCAGGCTTAAAGTTGCCAAGGTTGGAGACCCCTGGTTTAGAAGGAGGCTCACGAAAAAAGGATCCAGTCGTATTTTTGTTGCTATCCCGAAATAACAACCCCGGCTGAAAAATAAACTTCACTCCTTCCCGCATCCCTTGGTAGAGAATGTTATTGTAACTTACAGAAAGTACTTAACTGCAATGCTTTTTGCATTCTTTCATTCTAAATAGCTGTATTAACACTTCATCTATGATGGTCCTTTAGCATTCCTAAAATTGGGTATTCTGGGTGTCGCAATAATGATGGGATATAGAATTCAGATAACTTGTAAGCTGTTTTCCTACATTTCCAAAAAACTACATTTTTCATTTTTCTTTCTTTCACTATTTGCCTTAGGTATGCCACAGATTCTTTTTTAAACAGAAGTAGAAACATATAAGAAGGATGTTGTCAAGGCCTAAGCCTGGAGAGTCAGAAGAAGATCTGCTGAGATTCCAAAATCAGTTCCTGGAGACTAAATCTTCCCCAGCAGTTAAAGTAGTGAAGAAAGCAGATAAAAGAAAAGGAGATGTGGACAGAGACAATGATGACAGACGCCAATTGCCATTCAGCAGGGATGTGGTGATGCTGGATGGTATGTTCCTTTCAAATTATTTTATGCAGATTATTGGCAATGTTAAAAATGGATATAGCAAAAAAAAATGTGTATCTTGTTTGTTACAATTGTTATAATTTAATGGCATTCTGAAGTGGTCCATTCTACATTTGATATGATAAAATTCCAAACTAACCTTCCCTAATCTAGAATCATCCAACTGTGGTATACTCTAGCATCTGACTTCTTTCTTCTCCACATTTATCTTCTTGGTTGAAGAGTCTGTTTGATTGTGCTTGCCATTTCACCCTGTATAAGCATTTTTAGAATTGAACTTCACAAGGTACATATAGTGTTTTGGTTGATTGAACCAGAGTTTTTTGAGTCATTCCTTTAGCTGATGACTTTATGCATATAATTCTAGAGCTGTTCTTGCAATGGTAGTGTTACTGCTATGTACCGTAGTACCTGGCCATCACCATTGCAAATGTGATTCTTGCATTTTCTCAGCAAGAAATACATCTTCACTTATCACTTGGCCTAGTCTTGCTATGGAAGTAACCACTGTAGCATTCTCATCTGTACAGTATGGAAACCCTGTTTGTGTGTATTTGATGCTGGTCAACATTTCTACACTGTACATCACTACTGGTTTGATGACCATTTAGTAGATTTGGATTTCAGGAACAATATAGAGAAATTTACTTGTTGCATAGAATACCAGTAACTTGGGGCCACTTCATCCAGGCAGCATTTACTTCTATTGTCATCTAGTAGCCTGTCACACTTAGAAGTATGCATAACCCCAGGTATTTGAATGGTTATCTTATTTAATTTGATGCTATCTTTCTTGAATGTACCATTGGTCTGGGAACTGCATTTAGGATATTAAATATTCTTCATATTGAACTTTATTTCAAAGTCATTTAGATGCATATCTCATTCCTATATTAATATTTCAGTTTCCTTTACATTTTTTATTTTATTTATTTATTTATTTATTTATTTATTTATTGATTGAGATTTCTATGCCTCCCTATCTCTTGGAAGACTCGGGGCGGCTTACAATAATAAAAGAATATAATACAAATATTAAAAAGCCATTAAATTCAAAATCCCACTAAACCAATAAAATTAATAAAAACAATTTCTAAAATCCCACCCCCTCCATCAGTCCAGGCTGGCAAGTTGGAAAAGCCATGTTTTTAGGGCACGACGGAAGGACTGGAGGTCAGGGGCCACCCGGAGCTCCAGGGGCAGCTGATTCCATAGGGTGGGAGCTCCCACAGAGAAGGCCCTACCCCTGGGGGTCGCCAGCCGACATTGCCTGGCCGACGGCACCCCAAGGAGGCCCTGCCTGTGGGAGTGCACGGGACATTGGGAAGCCGTTACTGGCAGCAGGGTCTCCCGCAAATACCCCGGTCCTATGCCATGTATGGCTTTATAGGTCAACACCAGCACCTTGAATCTCACCCGGAGGGCAACTGGTAACCAGTGCAGCTCACGCAGGAGGGGTGTAACATGGGAGTATTGGGACACTCCCATCACAACCCGCGCTGCTGCATTCTGAACAAGTTGAAGCCTCCGGGTGGTCCTCAAGGGCAGCCCCATGTAAAGAGCATTGCAGTAGTCCAGACGGGAGGTAATGAGTGCATGAGTGACCGTGCATAGGGCATCTCGATCCAGATAGGGGCGCAACTGACGCACCAGGCGAACCTGGGCAAATGCCCCCCTGGCCACGGCTCCCACCTGCTCCTCCAAACTGAGCCGTGCATCCAGGAGGACACCCAAGTTGTGAGCCCTATCTATGGGGGGCAACACCTTTCTCCCCATAAATAAAGGTGGAACATCCTGGATAACTCGAGATGCCGGTACATACAGCCACTCGGTCTTAGCCAGGTTGAGCCGGAGCCTGTTCCTCCCCATCCAGACCCGTACCGCCTCCAGGCACCTGGACATCACATCGAGGGCGTCACTGGGTTGGTTGGGGTGGAAATGAAAAGCTGGGTATCATCAGCATACTGATGATACCTCACCCCAAAACCACAGATGATCTCACCCAGCGGCTTCATATAGATGTTGAACAGTTGCTACTAATCATGACATCACCATATATATTAAGTCCATTAATGTTGTAAGGTCTGGTCACAGTGTCGTATAGAGAATGAAGAGCAGTAGTGAGAAGGTAGATCCCTGGAACATACCTATGAAGATTATAAAAGCATTTAAATGTTTGGCAGCATTACTTACTAAGTGAACCACAATGTTACTTACTGGTAACATTGTGGTTCAGAAGATGTAGGTCTTGAATGCATTATACAGTCTAAATGATAGCTAGATGTAGACCTATGGTATTTGGCTGAATGCTTTTTCTAGGCTTATGAATGCCGGATGTGTGTGGTTTTTTGTGTTGCTCTATCAGTAGATCAGCAGCATTTATTTTGTGAGTTTTTCCAAAGTTGTTCTTAGAGCCACACTTGATTTGACAAAATGGGGATGTCTCAGAAATGTGAATCTAATATATATTCAAAATAATTCATGGTGAGGTATAATAGCCAAGTTGGCTTGTAGTTTGAGCAGTGCTATACTTTGCCTTTATCTTTCCTGATTGTATTTTGTATAGTTCTGCCAGATTGATTTTCTTCTAAATTTTGTTGAGCTGTAAGTTATTCTGCTCTTTGTGATTCAAGTAGCTTCCAGATTTCAGCTGGGATGTCATCCAAGCTAGTCACTTTGTTGTTCCTCCTCCTTTGCAGATGGCAGTTGAAACTTCTTCAATACTGATGGCAAGTAGCAAAGCAGAAACAGGGTCAGTTTAGCCAATAGTGGAAGAGGGAACTGCTTAATGCAGCTTGTCTCAAAATAGTTCCTACATTGACAGTGTAGGTTTTTGGCTGTTCTAACAGTCACCTGTTCTTATTTTCGATATTGATAACTTGTCCTAAATTTTGTGTGGAGCATTAGCACGTTTTACAGCAAAGTAGTTGACTTTCTTTGTCCCATCAGATTTGCAGATGATTTAGTTTTTATTTTGGAGGATCCATTAAAAACAGGCCTAAGCTAATAAAAAAAAAAGAGAAATATGAAATGGCAGGATTGAAAATAAAGAGAAAACTAAGATATTAGTTAAAATCTCACTGAAATGCAGAAAAAGAGTTAATGAAGAGAATTCAGATTACGAAGGAAGTAAAATATTTAGGGATTAATTTAACAGCAAGATGTGGAAGATAATTATTATAATTATAATATTTCAGTGATCTACATTGGGTAATCTTAGCTGTAGCATTTGACATAGGGAGAAAAATCCACACACCCCCTTTCTTCATCCCATGCATGATTTCATATTCCCAGTCCTGTCCCTGCTCTCCTCTTTTCTTTTTCAAGCTAACAAGTTCCAAATGTTCTAACCTTCCACCCTAAGCAATATCTCTGAATCCTCTGATCATTTTGATTGTCCTTTGATATAATTGTATGTACTTTAAATCTTTGCAAAGTGTGTTCTAATCTCACTTGTTTTGCTTTGATTTGAACTTCCTTTCTGAAACGCCTGCATCAGCCAGTTAGTTAAGAACCCTGAGTAAAAATTACTTTGGCCGAGTTCACTTATTGTGCTGAGCCACAATATGATCAACACGATTTTGCTCAGTACAAAGTGTAAACTTTGGCATTATGTTTTGTTAAATATAGTCAGTTATTATCATAAAGTAAGCGGCCATGGCTTCTTCAACAAATCATGTAATAAAAAGCTGGCTTAGTACAAAATGTTTGTTTCTTAATTTTATATTGTTCTAATCAATACCACAGTTGCTTAGGATTTATTTTTCATTTCCTATCCTTGGAAGAAGAAACTATTGGATCACTAATTTTCTACCTATTTGTTATTTTCTTTGGTTTCTCAGATTTTCCAGATGTTCCTCCACTTCTGACACCAGCTCCTCCAAAGAAATCCAGATTCAAAAGTGCCCATGTCCATTTTGATGAAGATCCAGGGAAGCAGATGGATCGTAATGATCAACATATCACAGCAGTCTTAAGCAAAATCATTGTATGCGTCATATTTGTAGGAACCATTATAAAAACAAACATGACTGATGACATATTAAAACAGAACCATATGCTCTAAAAAAGTAAAGTAAAATGATATCTGCGAAAAGTAATGCAATCATGACATTGCTTGAACATCTAAATTTTCATGCTTTCTCATTTTTGTTTAATTTATAATTCAATCTGGGTTGGTAGTAAGAATTGTTCAAGATCTGGCCACTGGATCTACAGAATCTACTAAATCATATGATTGGTCTCTTGCCACCATTTACAGTGACATATCACTGGTCTGTCTTTCCAAGCTTTATAACAGAGGTTGGTATTACCTTTGCTGCCCTGGATTTCTTTAGATGGCGGTGCATATCATTGTCTTTGGAATATTTTGTATAACAATTTTTTTCCCATTAAGGTGCTCCTTTCCTAAGTTGTTCTTAGATAGAACAGACTTGATGAATGTAAGATGAAGATGGGAAGAGAAATGGATAGTTTTGTTCAACCAGTGGAAGCTGCTTTGTGAATCTAATGTTTTCTGCCTGAAGCATAGCCACTAAGTTATTGCTTAATGGCTATGAATAGCTGCCTGTTTCGCTTTATAAGTAGTCCATTCCTGATCAAGGGGGAAGTGAGATTGTAAGTGGCCATGAGAGTTATTTAAGACCTATTAAATTCCCACTGAAGAAAATGGCATTTGAATCATCTGAGTCCCAACTTTTTTTGCTTTGTCCAAACTTGGCAATTTTAGAACTTTTGGATTTTAACTCCCAGAATCCCCCAGACAGCCAAGCTGACGGGAATTCTGAGAATTGAAGTCTACAAGTCTTAAAATTGCCAAGGTTTGATGCCCCTGTCCTAGTCCGTACTAACCATCATGGTTTGGATAAGTAAGATTCAAACATGTCATCTCTTTATCTATGGCAGGAACATGATACTAGCAGTGCCAGGGTGACAGTGCCATTGTTCACAGGTGATCCATTTCCCAAAGTTTTTCATCGATCTGAAATAAAAACTGAGGTAAGAAAAATCATTGTTTTTAAAAAATAACTAGTTTTTTATTTTTTTGTTCTACTAATTTTAAGTTTACTTTTTAATTCTGAGTTTTGTGCTGAGATTCTAAAATATTGTCCACAAATGGATATTTATTGTGTTGTTTTGTTGTGATAACATTTCACGGAGTACCTAAAGTTTCAGCAATGCTACTTCACCTTTGAAGGAAGCTGTGATGATGGCCTGATTCAGAGGACCTGAGCTGATTGAAAGGACCAGCTAAGGAGGGGAAGTAAAAAGGAGGAGCTACTATGTCAGGAAAAATGAATACTGAGAGTGAGATTACCTCCCTTTCTGTTGGCAACTATAAAACGGCCATAGAAATGTTTTATGAGTTGACAAATTTGGTCAGTTTCTACCTAGCTCCATCTGCTCCAGGGTGTCTCTCAAGTATGTCTCTTATACAGGAAAACATGGTTATAGAATGAGAGATAGATAAGAACTAAGAAAGGCAACTTGGGGCTTTCTAGAACTGCAACTCCCACAAATCCAAGCTTGCATGATCAAGGGCAAGACATTATAGGAATTACCCTAAATAGCTGGAGGGCATGATAGGAAGAGGGAGCCAAGTCTGTCAGGCTGATTTATGGGGCAGGAACACTTGTATGCACTGGAGTGGAAGAAACTTGCTGGATTTTAGCCTAAGGTTTGATTCCTGAACATAGGTCAATCTGCTTTCATTGAGCAATGGATTACAAAATAAATGTTTCTATGTGTAGAAAAGAGCAATGAAGAATTGCATTTTTTCCTTATATCGCAGCCATCTTGTGTAAGCTTTACTTGGGTTGTAATTAGTGCTTTGGGATACTGAAATGCCAGCCTTTGGAGATACTGAGGGAAGATGCTAATACAAAATTCATTGGAAAATATTTATAATTATGGAGTCATCTTCATAAATAAAGATATAGGAAAGCAAAGTTCCTATATATTTTTATTAGGGAACAAGCCCCTACTAAGACAGCATAGCTGAGATTAAACCCTAGTAAAAATCCATAGGACTGCACCATGAATCAAAGATCATATACTAGTATACCTTAAAGAAGAGAACAAATGTGGATAATGCATATTGATGTGGATGAAGATCCTCTGTGGATGAAGGGGCAGGAAATGTAATGAGTTGTGTGTGGTCATACAAGTGGGATCTGTAAGAAAAGCCAGCTAATACTGCTTTATATCAAGTTAGTCTGTCCCCTAGTAATGCCACACTCTGTGGCCAGTTTCTCTTGGAATATATATTTTCTATATGTGTCTTAAGTGTTAATACTAGTTTTGGGGTTCTCACGGTCTTGCTGCATACATATCGTATTTTTCGCTCCATAAGACGCATTGGACTATAAGATGCACTTAGGTTTAGAGGAGGAAAACAAGCTATAAAAATTTGGAGCAGCAGTCTAGTGAGGGCAGGAGGCGGAGCCTGAGAGGACAATAGATAGGTGCCCTCTCATGTGTCAGCTCTGCCTATTGACTCCTGCACTATGGAAAAGAGACAGAAGAGGCGGGTTCAGCACTGTAAAGGATCCCACCACGCAGCCCTGTTGCTATTCACCAAAGGACCACAAAGGATTTTTGTGGGGAGAAAAGTGCATCCTATGGAGAAAAAGATATGGTATACCTGTACTTACTAATACCCACCATAGCACAAAGCATGGGAAAACGGTGTAGTTTTTATTTGCTGTCTTGTCTTCCTGCAGGTGAAATCAGCACCTGTGAAGAAAAGCATCTTTGCTCAGAAAATAGCTGCCAAGAGGGCAGCTAAAGGAGATTGTACACCTCATATTGCTGTTCAGCAGTCAAATTCAAGAGAGGTCACTTCACATACTTCGGAGGTACAGATCCATGAGGAAAATGCAGGTGAATGTTATGATAGGCTTGGTAAGCCTTAGAGATGCTTATGGAGGTGAACATGTGAGAACAAATAGCTCTTTAAAAGTGGGTGGTTGCCTTCAATGTCTCTTTGACACTGGGTATAATTTTGTGCAGGCTTACTGAACTCAGTGTGATTTATTTCAGAGTATAAACCTGTTTAAGATTACAAATTAATCCAAAGAGTTGTAAATGACTTCCTGCATTACCGAAAGTGGGGCAGCCTTTGCTGATTGTCATGCTGAGATTTTGTGGCATATCCTTTCTTTTATAGGAGAATTTCCTCATGCTTTGGGGATCACTGCCATGGCACATAAGGAGTTGTCCTATTTCCCAACCTTTAAGCCAGCTCAATTCCTTTGTCTGAAAAGGAATTTGGATTTAACCTTTAATTAATTAATAAATTAATTAATATTAAATAATATTATTAAATAATAAAATTTGGATTATAATCTGAATGGAATTAATACAATTCCATTTCAGATTATAATCCAAATAAAAATTGTATACCTGGACAAGAAAGAAGTGAGTAAAGTGTTATGTTGTGTTTAGATACAATGGTTTAGCTATGTATTGTTTCCTTAAGCACAACACAATTTCAGATTTTCTTCCTCACTAAGACATTCCATTCTGCCACCCTGCAATTTTATAATTTAGATTTGGAAGGCTGCCCAACTCACAGTCATTTACATCTCTACATATTATTGTGTAGAAATTAAAAATTAGGAAAATGTCTAAAACCAAACAAAATGGAATAAACATAACAGAGGAAACAAAGATGCATTGTAGGTGAGACAGAACACACTAAGTAAATATATTCTGGGCCATCCCAGAGTTGGAGAAGAGAAAAAATCAAAAATCATTTAAAGGATTCCAAGTTTGAATCAGTCTGAAATTCCCTGGAGATGCTATTGAAGAGAAGAGGCATTGTTATAGAAAAAGAAGAGATAAACTTTGAAACTTTGATCTTGGGTTTTGATGATTAAATAGATTGCTGTTATAGAAATGGCTAGTATTAACTTTATATGTGAAAAGTTGGGACTATAATTTTATTATGTAATTTACTGCACCAAAAAGTTGGAAGTCATGCTTTTTGTTTCTTTTCCCCTCCCTTACTCTATTCCACTTCCTTTTCCCTTATCTTCTATTGTCTTTATTTTCATTTGTATTTTATATTCAGCAATTTAAAAAAATAAAACATGGAAATAAATTTGCAACCTCCTGCTGGCTTCGCCATTGACTTTGTTGGAAGCTGTCAATGGTGATCATGTGATTGTAGGACTTTGCAACACCGTAATTGCAAGCTGTTGCCAAGTACTCAAATTGCATTGATATAATCGGGAAGATGCTGTGACAGCCACAACTGTGAGGACTGGTTTTAGGTCCCTCTCATTTAGCACTGTATAACTTTGAACAATTGCTGAATAAGTAGAAGTTAGGACTATCTCTAATCAAAATTTAAAACTACAAGTGTTTTTCTTGGGGCAAAGCTTTCTCTTCCAACTATCGTGTTTCCCTGAAAATAAGATCCAACCAGAAAATAAGCCCTAGCATGATTTTTCAGGATGCTCGTAATATAAGCCCTACCCCCAAAATAAGCCCCAATCAAAATCATCAGCCAAACGGGGGCATTTATTGTATACTGTATTTCCCTGAAAATAAGCACAATGTGTCTTTTGGAGCAAACATTAATATAAGACCTGGTCTTATTTTCAGGGAAACGCGGTATTACGATTACAGGGATAAACTCAACTATATAGCTAGATTATTCACTTTAAATTATAGAGCAAAAAATATAACTGGGTACTTTCCTCATTATGGCACCTACAGTATTTATTTTTCTCAGGAAGAAAAGCTGAAGAGCAGAATATAACTGTGAAGGATAGTGAAACAAATAGTTAACTCTATTTTAGGTAACACCCTAAGTGCCCTTGACTTTTTAGGTGAAGCTGTTGGTCAGTTGCCTCGCATTGTCACTGGTGAAGGTCTTGGAAGCCTGAGTGGTGAGCAGGAAGCCCAGAACATCCACAAAGAAAATTTGGAAAAATTGCAATTGATGTCCAAAGAACAGATCTTGGAGGAGCAGAAGCGACTGATGGCCCAGTTAGGTAAATTATTTTTGCTGACTTACCTTAGCTCAGTACATACCTTGGCAAACTGCAATCAGTCGATGTGCTTGATTCATGTATGTATTTTGATTTCTTTACCTTTCTTCTATAGTTAAGGCATGACACGTTCCTTAATATTTGAAAAATACAAATGAGATAAATTTCCAATACAGTAGAATAGAGTCCAAAGTACCAAAGCTCTATTAGTTTACAATTCAAAGGTACATATTGGTTCCCATATTTGAAGCCTTCCTCTTGATTGTTTAATTTATGTAGCAGTCCACATAACAGAGGCATGAAATAGAAAATTGATTCTGGGTCTCCCAAGAATAAGAAAATGCTTCATGGCATAAATTGGGATGTGTGTATTTAATTTGCACTCCCAAAGTGTCCCTTACCTAAAGACTAGATAGATAAGCCTTTTCCAGATATTTAGTCATTGGACTGAAAGAAGTGAAATATTATTTCATTGAAGGGGACCTTTAACAAAGTTTATATTTTGTCCTGTTTTCATTCCTCAGATCCCAATTTACTTGTTTTCTTAAAGTCACAGTATGGTACTTGCACAATGAAAGAAGGAGAAAGGAAAAGTCAACAAGACAGGTCAACAAGGCTTATAGAGCCCCAAACATTGCCTGAATCCCAGCCTGAGGCAGCTGAAACACTGACAGATACTTTCCAACAGAAAGCAAACACAGAAAAGGAACCAGGCACGAAGGCCTTTCTAAGATCTGAAGCCCCTATACGAATGGATGCTGCAGGTAACAGAAGGCATAGCTGTCAGAATCAATGCAGTAACTTACCTTTCTGAGCTAAGATGCCAGGTTTTCAGATGTCACATTCATGTTCAGTTTTGTAGGTTGATGTTCATTTCACACAGCCTTAGTCAAATAAGAACAATTGCATTTTTTTTGTTGTGCACCAAAAGTTACTGGAGAACCAAGAAGACACTATTTTACATTGTTTGTTTGTTTGTTTTATTTGGACTTATAAGTCAGCCCTCTCTCCCGAAGGACTCGGCTACATAAAAGACAGAAAGTACAAAAGTTAAAAGAAATTAAAAAGATATTAAATTATGCCAAATAAACAATCAAATTAAAACCCCTGATCCCCTGTCAGTCCAGGCCGGATTGCAAAAATAGCCATGTTTTGAGGTCGCAGCGGAAGGAGCGGAGATCAGGGGCCAAGCGCAACTCAAGGGATAGTTGATTCCAGAGGGTGGGCGCCCCCACAGAGAAGGCCCTACCCCTAGGGGCTGCCAGCCTACACTGTTTAGCTGATGGAATCCCCAGGAGGCCCTGTCTGTGGGAGCGCAGAGGGCGATTGGTGTTTGTCAGCAGAAGGAGACATTCTTGCAAGTCCCCAGACCCAAGCCATACAGGGCTTTATAAGTTGTTACCAAAACCTTGAATCTCACACGGAGGGCAACTGGCAACCAATGCAGGTCGTGCAGGAGGGGTGTAATATGGGAGAATCAGGACGCCCCATCACTACCCGTGTGACCTTCCATTGTCTTGATGGGAGGGGAAAACTTCTTGCTCCTTGAGAGGAGAAGTTTAAACTATTTCTGCTCACCTTTGAGTAAAATCCAGATCAATGTTTCTATTGGATACGAATACCTAATGGGACATGTTTACACACAGAGAATGTATTGGGCTCTTCTCATCCTAGAAACTTCTTCAGCTCTGACTGGATGGTGGGGAAGCATGAAAATGAGATGGGTATTCTTTAATTAATTAATTGCCTTATCTCATTTGTTAGGAAGCCTGGAGAAGAGCTTCCAATAAAGACCGAATTTGCTTTCTGTTCCTGGGGCACACCGTGTAGTAAGATCCATTTATTGGATGGACTATCTCTTCTAGCAGAGATAGATGAGATTTGTAGGATTAAGAATGTTGTCTTTTGATTACCCTTTGTCTTTTGGATTGCTTTTATGGCTTGGCTTTTTCTATAGGCAGTAGCACCAGGATGTTAGGGTAGCCCCATACATGTGTGTTTGTTTCTGAATGTATTAATATGGTGTCTTTGGCTTTTCTGTTGTGTTGGATTATTTTAGATTTGGTTCTGGGGCTTGTTATATGGGTTTTTTGTAAACTGGTTGTTAGCTGCCCAGAATTGTATGTGGGCAGCCATATAAATTTTTTTCAATAGATGAACAAATAAAATTGCTCTCGGCAAGATGACTAAGTTTAAAGGCACATTTCTTGAGGTAATTGCAGATTGGCAGGCATTAGTGACTCTTGCTTCTCTTTCATCTAAATTAAATAAAGGGAGTTACTGTAAGACAGATGCTTGTCGAGATGTTGCCACAGCTCATATTAAATCTGTAAGCGGGAAACCGTGAGCTTCATTTTGTATTGGGGTCTCTTTGATGTTGTGCAAAACTCTGTTTGATCGATACTTTTCATACTCTGTTCATATCTTCGTCAAATCATTTTCTGTTTCTGGTGTTGGAAGTTTGCTGATGGATCTAAACAGAGTTACCTATAGTCATATGATTAAGATGTTAGAAGTAGCACCCTGTGCGACTTTGCTTGAAAAATAAGAGCAGTGGAGAAAATGTATGAGAATGCTTGCTTGCTGCAAATCAACCTTCTAGAGAAAGTCGTTACCCTGCTTATTTGTTGTTAGGTCCCTGACGGTGATTGGCTATAAAAGAAGTAAGACAGACCTTTTCTGCCAGGAACCTGCATTTAAATGTCAAAGATGAGAGGAAAGGAAAGGAAGAGAGAGACCAGGAGGTGCTTAGCGAAGGGAAATGCACACTAAGGAAGACGCTTTGGAGGTTAGGAAATCGCCTGGATGTCGGTTTTTCAGCACTGCATCCTGATAATGCCTGTTGGTTTTCCCTGAAACAGACAGACAGAAAACAAACAAAAATCCTCGCTGGTTGTATACAACACTTCAGAGTAACATTATGTTTTTCTTATT
>CM019148.1:303485166-303503073 GCA_009733165.1 Naja naja
GCATGTTAGTGGAGTGGGAGGAATGGAGATTTACAGTATCCTTCCCCTGCCATGCCCATCAAGCCATGCCCACCAAGCCACAACCCACAGAACCAGGAGTAAATATGTTTGAATCCCACCACTGCTGTGGTCCCTCACAGCAAAAATGGAGCTCAGGAGGGCTGAAGTTTTCACTGGCAGAGGGCTGCAGGAGGCCATCACAGCCAAAACAGCTGCCATCCCAAACTCCTTTTGCTGGCAGAGGGTTACAGGAGACCATCAGGAGACCATTTTTCTAGCAGAGCACTGGGCCACAAAGGCAAAGCCTGACACAATGTCGAGCTGGCCAGGCCTACCCTGACCACTCCAGCCCCTGAGGTCAAACACAACCCTGATGCGCCTCAATAGACCCTCCCAAGTCTAGAAAGTCATGGGGAATAACAGGCTAAGATCCTGTGGGACTCCTGGATTCAGATGGCCATGCAGTACTGGCCAATCAACCAGACACTCTGCTAGTAGATAGGACCAGATACGGATATGATCACAGTGGTGATAGATGTCAATGCCTAATGAGCAACATCAGAAAGAAGGAGTATGAAAAGCTGGAGAAGTACCAGGGCCTGAAGGAAAAATGACAAGAGATGTGAAAGCAAATACCAAAGTGGTCCCAGTCATGGAGGAGCAGATAACAGATAACAAATAATCAGAGTTGGAAGGGACCTTATAGGTCATCTAGTCCAACCCCCTGCCCAAGCAGCAGACCCTACACCATTTCTGACAAATGGCAGTCCAATCTCTTCTTGAAAGTCTCAAGTGATGGCGCTCCCACAACTTCCGAGGGCAAGCTGTTCCATTGGTTGATTGTTCTCACTGTCAGAAAGTTTCTCCTTATTTCCAGGTTAAATCTCTCCTTGTTCAGTTTCCATCCATTATTCCTTGTCTGGCCTACAGGCGCTTTAGAAAATAGCTTGACCCCTTCCTCTCTGTGGCAGCCCTTCAAATACTGGAAGATTGCTATCATGTCTCCTCTGTTCCTTCTCTTCACTAGACTAGCCATGCCCCGTTCCTGTAACCGTTCTTCATATGTTTTAGTCTCCAGTCCCCATATCATGCTATCTCTGAAGGAGCCATTTGCAATTTGCATCCTCCATTAATTTGCAATTTGGACTTCACTAATGAGTACTTATTCAGTATGGCAACTCAAGCACTCAGGGATGGGACTCCTAAGCTGGGAGACTGTTTCCAACATATCCCAGGAATGATATCAGAGCTCTCTAGCCAGAAGATGCAGTGCTAGGAACAGTTAAGGTACTGCAAGAACCCTCAAACTCCCACTGTGCTAACATAAGCAGCCTGCATTTGGCTATTGCAGGAGGTGCACTGTATTTTAGTATGGATTGACTGAGATCTGATCAGAATATTTCTTTGTTAAAACTGAGACGTATCTAGTTTTTCTCATAAACCGGCTTTATGTCTAAGGATAGACTTAGCACTGATATCATGCTATCTCTGAAGGAGCCATTTGCAATTTTTATCCTCCATTAATTTGCAATTTGGACTCCATTAATGAGTACTTATTCAGTATGGCAACTCAACCAGCTGTGGGTCTATTTTAGAACTCCCTGGCTTACATTGTACCATCTTGTCAGTAAGAAAACCATAGATCTTTTGTGTGCTTTGCTGAAATCAAGACAAATGTTGCCCAAGCATTTCCACGAACGATCAGACTGCCATCTCTATTTTGAAACCAAAAACCAAAAACATATAGTCAAAATGAACCGATCTGGTTTATTCTTGCTTGACCCACAACACTCTTTTTAGCCCTCCAACAAGAAATAGAAAAAGATATGTACAAATCACAAATCATATGGAGATTCTTTATTTCCCCAATCCATTTTTCCCGAATCTTCTAGTTTGCTTGCTGTTCTCCAATTGCCTTGTACTTTCTGATGATCTGATGATCCCCATCCCAATTTATTTATTTTTAAATAGTTTCAGCTTTATACTCAATTTCTGCCAATTTGCCATAAATTTTATCTTATAGGAATCCTTCTACTGTATTACAAAATTCCCACAGTTATTAATGCCATTGTTAATACACACACACACACACATCAATACAGATAGAACAGAAGATGATTCCTTATGATTCTATTGGTAACTGAATCATATAAATTAGCAGACAGAATAAATCTCAGATGTGATTGTGTTCTATCTAGAAGATTAAGAATAACCTTTGAATAGAGGGCCAGTTGGTGGCTAGTTGCTAAATTACATTTAGGATGTCGATGTGAGGCATTTAATGTATTTAACACCTCATCCTGAGATGTTAAATAACATGAGGACAGGTTAGACAACCATATTAGGCCTCCTGCTTTGAATAGGAGTTTGGATCAAAAGAGCTCTAAGATACCTTCCAAAGATCCCTCCTTCAGATTCTATTTCCTCCCCCACTAACACCAAACAGCCAACACTTGACTGTCACCAAGAGGAGATGAGGAACAGGTCAAACTGAGAGCTATCTGGTTCTCATGTCAGGATAGAACAGAAAATGTTCAGTCGAAGGGTTTCTGGGACTTATGCTAACCTTGACAGACTTTTGTGACTACCCAGTCCCAGAGAAGATCGATCTCTTTCCGTGCCAGTCCTAAGCTTATCACTGGCTTATCACTTGTCAGGAAGGAAGAAGCCGTATCATCCAGAGATATGTAGAGGAAGCTAGAGAGGGCTTTTCCCAGGGAATGCCCTCAGGCAGAGATCTTGGTTTCCTCCCTTTTTCTGACTGACAGCCGGGAATACCAAGTAACCAAAATAAATAAATAAATACAGAGAAACCCGAAGTTGGCAGCCAACTACCGGCAGTTCCACTGCAGAGTTGGGAGCTGCAGAGGATTTCTGGATAAAGATAGCGGGCGGGGGAGACAGCCGGCACCGTGCCCAGCAAGGGGACCTTCAGTTGTTGGCTCGCCCGCCTCTCCAGCGTCTCCCAGAGGCGTCTCCAGCGTCTTTCCTTCTAAAGTTAAAGAGCAGCCGCAGTCTATCCCGACTGGAAAGACAGGCGGTGAGCGCGGCAGCCGTAGCCCTTTAGCCCTAAGGACGCACCTGACTCGGGAGCCGGGCGGGCGGGCAGGCGGGCTGGCAGGGAAGGCGCCCGCTCGAAAACCTGGACCGGATCTCCCGTTTGGTCTGCGCAGGGAAAGCGGGACCAATTGGAGGGGAAGCTGCAGCTGGAGGCAGAGTCCGGTGGATTCTCTCCGCTCTCTTCGCCCCCACCCCCGGCCTTAGAGGGCCGGCCGGGTCCGCTGCTCTGGAGCGGAACGGAGGAACTTTCCCTTCGATTGAGCACCGGGAGCTGGGCTGCGAGATCTGTAATGGCTAAGGATGTCTTCGGAGGGGGAAGCAGAGCCATCCGCTGGAAATAGTCCAGAAGCAGCAGTGGCAGCGGCTGCAACTACAGATGCTAGCGAGGAGGTAAGAAGCCAAGGGCGTCTGGGGGTCTCTAAGGCACTGTGTGTGGGCAACGCCAGGCGGACTGAGTCGGGGAAAACGGGTTTGTCTGTACCTGAGGATGCGTGTACTACGGCACCCATCCTCAGCATAGCCAGTGCGAAGGCTACATTGGTACCCAGAATGAAGGGACTTTGTGTATCCATGCAACTTGTATGTGGCACTGGGAGAATTAATTAAGGAGGGGAAGGTGGAACCAAAACCACTGATATCACTAGGACTCTTTCAGATTAGGCCTTCATTAAACTCACACAAAAGTGTTGTTGAAAATAGACAGGTCGAGGAAAACAATAATAAGGCAGGATGGGGTCGTTTTTCATTTTCTTTTGTAGAAATGATCAAAAACATAGAGTTGGAAATCTTTCCTGGTAATCTAACGTTGCGTATGTGTGTGTGTTTGTGTGTGCACACTCATCTTTTTCTTATGATAAGATGGATGTGCAAGATAAGTTTTTGTTGTGTTACATTGTGTAAACTTCTCTTCCTTGGAACAGTACCTTGGGCCTACCTGGGGCAGTAACCAGCCAACCAAAATGTATTGTTTTGCCCATCAAAGGTGATGAAGTTTAAAGCCTTTTCCAAATGCAGAGAAAGAAAGTTTCCAATGTTTTGAAAACCTTTCTCTGGAGTAAGAATGAATATATGATTCATTCTTATTCTGTTAGGTTCTAGGATCTATGAGAACTATAACCTGAGTCCCCCACCTTCTCTTTGCTCCAGGTTTCCTCCCTAGTTTTTATGAATATATCCAGAGTGAGTTTTCTCTGATAAACAAGTGCTCTCTCACTCACTGCTTTGCTGCTGTTTGAGTGACATTTCACCATTGAGGTTCCAAATTAAAATGTGCTGATCTGATAGATGGAGCATAACCAATCTGTTTTCCACCTGGGTCCACCAAACACACTGCAGTTATATTTGTCTGTTGTGGTGCAAACAGCTAACCATAACTACAAAATGTCAATAGAATCAACTTGTAAATGATTTTGTAATCATAAATTTGACGTTGCAAATTCAAAGGCCTACGTGGTATGCGGGGCCCCGAATAAGATTTTAAAAAAGAATGTTGCTGAATCAAAACAAGGGCTTATCTAGTCTAACATAAGGATTCCTCAGTGGCCAAGCAGAGAACCTGGCCAAATCCTTGTTGGATGTGAGCACGACACCATTATCCTACTCCATTCATTTTTTATGTGTTAATGTATTCCATGCTTTCTTCTCCAGGAGCTTAAGCCAGCATACTTAGTACTCCTGCTTCCAGTTTTATCCCCACAACTCTGTAAAATACATTCAGCTGAAGCAGTGCCTGACCAAGGTCATCCAGTGATTTCAGCCAAAATGGACTTGAAGTGGGGCTTCCCAGTTTCAGGACAATTCTTATACTGGCCCATATTATTTCCTTTAGGCTCCCAATAATTAGTATTTAGAGGCCTATTTTTCTAATACTATAGAAATAGCATTATATAAATGCTATTCCTAAAGGAAATCAAACCTGATTGTTCTTTGGAAGGACAGATGCCAAATCAGAAGTTCAAGCACTTAGCAATAGCAATTGCACTTAGACTTATATACCGCTTCATAGTGCTTTACAGCCCTCTCAGCGGTTTACAGAGTCAGCAAATTGTCCCAACAATCTGGGTCCTCATTTTACCCACCTCAGAAGGATGGAAAGCTGAGTCACTTCTACCCCTAATGAGAAGAGAGAGTCGCTGGAAAAGACCTGATGTTGGGGAATGATTGAAGGCAAAAAGTAGAAGAGGATGGCAGAGGGCGAGATGGTTAGGTAGTGTCAATAATGCAGGGAACATAAATTTGGACAAACTCTGGGAGACAGTGGAGGGGGGGCTGGCATTCTATGGTCCATGGGGTTGCAAAGAGGCGACAACTTGGCGACTGAACAACAATAGAAATAACTATTACTGTACTATAATAGTATAGTAATAAACCATCATTTTAGTATCTGTAGACACATTGGTCTAACTTTAAATTTAGTAGACCCCAATCTTTTGTTATTGGAACAATGCAACAGAGTTTTCTTTCATTTGGTCTGAAATTCCAAACAGCAGCTTACCTGAAAAATCATTTGTTCTAATATTGTGAGCTCTCTATCACTATCACTCCTCTCATCCTTTTTAAAAGGTTAAAAGAGCCCTTTAAATGGTTAGTTTACCTTTCACAAAAGTTGTTAAAGTGTTTAGTTTGTGGTTATTTCTTTCTACACTTGTCCATCTCCACGGCATCTTTTTTAAGGTCTCACAACCAGAATGTTAGACATTATCTAAACTGTAGTTGAACACGTTGTGCTTAAATCACCATGATTCTGAAAATATTATTTTCATGGTAATATTGTAATGATATTCAAGTAAAATTTGTCTTTTTCACAGTAGCTTTAAAATAGGTCAATGTTTATAATCAAGTTTTATAAGCATCACTTTGCTGGGTAGTCACTTCCAATTCCAGAGAGAGAGAGGGACCTCTCTCTTTGATAATTGCTTAATGACTGTATTTGCCATTTTAATCCTTATTCCACTGATTTCTTGTAGTTCTTAGAAAAAATCTTTATTTTGCTTTTATTTATTTATTTATTCGATTTGTGTGCCACCCATCTTGTTTAGAAGCATTGACCATTCTAAAAAATTAGTTCATCCCTAGCCTAATTATCCAGTTAATTTATAAGCAAGTTTAAAACATTGCTTTCAGTACAAATTCTGGTGGAACCTTTCTGATCTTGTTGTTATACTCTGTCTCTGTGTGTCAAACTCAAGGCAGCAAACATATCTAGGGTACTCTTTCACTGCACAAATAGCTCTTTACTCCTACACTTTCTCTTCCTGCCCTGGTTCTGAGTCCATAACTTGAGAATTCCTCTAGTTCCCTTGTCTGCCAAGGGATAAATCTTTTAAAGTGCACATAAACACTTTCACTGGATTGTTGATGTCTTCCTGTCTAGTGGCAATCTCATGGGGCTCTAAAACGTTATTAAAAGCAAGATCTACCTTCACAAAAGTTACCCTAATTTCTCTTCAGACTCTTATCATTTTATAGAGACTCTTCCAGTTCTCTATTATCTCCTTTGATTTAAAAAAAAAACAGTTTAAATTGGTCACTTTTATATCCTTTGAGAGAAAAATAATGTTAGGACAATATTATAAAAAGGACAGCAATTCCCTACCTGAGTTCTATGGTAGGAATCTCACCTTAAGGAATTGAGCCAAAAGGATTGGAAAGGTATAAAGTGATTTTTATTTGTTTAGAATACGGTGATCATCTCATTCCTAAGCAGCCAAGGGAAGGGTCCCAGCCTTGAGTCTTAGAACGATTACAAAGTTAGTTTACAGCTATAGATAAGAAATACAAATAGGGCCAAAAGGAAGCTAGGGTCATTTTCTTGTCTCCCACAGAAAAATTTTCTCTATATACCATGATCAGCACATCAAAGGCATGAACACTTCAATTATCAATGACTTGTGGACTACCACGTTTCCCTGAAAATAAGACCTGTCCTGAAAATAAGACCTAGCTTGATTTTTACACATGTACCCAATATAAGTCCTACCCCCAAAAAATAAGGCCTAGTTAATTCCTGCTCACATCTGGCTGTATGATGTAGGGTGAGGCGTAGATGTAAAAATCAAGCTAGGATGGGGGTGGGGGGTAGAGGTGCTCCTTATGCCCTGCACCTGCTTATCTCATTTCACTGATGGAGCCGTGAGTGGCTGAATGTTGTGTGGTGCATTGTGCCATCGTGGATGCGAGTGGCAGCACCAGCAAGACGAGACTCATGGCATTCTGCCACAAGTGGCTCTACCAGCGCAAGCCTTGCAGCATTCGCTGCCAGTGACTCTACCGGCACAACAAGCCTTGTGGCACTGTGACGCGAATGGCTCCACTGACGGGATGAGCCTTACGGTGTTGTGCTGCAAGTGGCTCCACTGGTGCAAAGCCTTACGGCGTTCTGCCATGAGCTGCTCCACAAGGTTTGTCGCCACTCATGGCAAATGCCGCAAGACTCATGGCATCGGTGGAGGTGCTCTTAGCAGAACTTTTTGCCCGGACAAAGAAATGAGAGAGACTCAAAGCTTCATGTTCTTGCTAGGAGACAGTTTGAAATGGAGAAATAGCTTCATCTCCCTCTGGGCAAAAAGTGTTTGGACAGATACCACCGACATACCCTCTCCGTTCCAGTGTCTGCTTGCCTACAGCCTTAATTGGGTCCAAGCTCTCAGCACACCCTGGCCTCCCCCTGCCCTGCCATGAGAGTGAAGAGCCCCGGGCTGAAGAAGTGTCCCAGCAGAAGCTGGGCCAGCAGGCAGGGCGAGTGGAGGCTGGAGCATGCCAAGAGCTTGGCCCGTTGCAGCTGTGGGCAAGCAGACAATGGGATGGAGAGGACAGGCCCTACTTCCTGCACTTAAAAAAAGTAAGACCTCCCTGAAAATAAGCCCGAGTGCTTATTTTCAGGGCCAAAAGAAAATAAGGCCGGGTCTTACTTTCAGGGAAACACAGTATGATAATAAAATTGTTTTTTTTTTTCACATTCCATAATAGGGGATAGCAAGTTGTTGAAAGTTACTATCTGTTTCCTTGAAATAATCACAACTACCAGGCAATTACTTACAAATCAAAGTGTTTGCTGGGTTGGGAGGAGGTTATATTATTGGGAATGTATCTTCCAAGAAAGATTTATTTCTGTATCAATATTTTTAGCTGATGACACAGCACTGATGATATAGCTTCAAGGAGACAGTTGTTATGCTTGATCTACTTCCATTGGTTACTTTACTTTTATCCCCAAATTTTTCAGATGGACAGCAACTGGAGTCGTAATTTATTTAAGTATATCAATAAGCCTACTGAGGTCACTACAAATTGCCTATGCTCTACAGGTTCCCTTCCTGAAAATTACATTTCAGCATGGGTTCTACAAAGAAATCAGATGCAAAATATTCAGTTCCTGAGCAATCTCCTCACCTCCTTTAGTATTGTTATGTCCTTGTTATCTGATTATCAAAATGCTTATTCATCTGTCACAGTATTTCTGATGTATCTAATCGTGTTGCTTTTATTGATAGTCTTGATGTTATTACAAATTTGAGCTTCAAGATCTCTTTGTCATCTACTGTCTGTTTCTGGGGTTTTTGTATAAAACTACAACCCTTCTCTATTAATTTATTTTTATTTGTATGATTTATATGGCTGTCCATCTCACACAAGTGGTTCTGGCCGGCTTACAAGATTAAAAGAAGAACCCTCCAAAACATTATTTAATAAGAATATTTATGTGCATGTGGAGGGGTGCTTGTTTTATTTAAGCAGATTTGTTTTAGCAAATTCTGAAGTATTTTTTTCTTTTACAACTCTTTTCTTGATATTTTTATTGACCATGGTGCTGATCTCTTGGTAGCAGTTTTCTTGACCGGCTCTACCTGAAATTCTGATATTCCTTCCAGTGGTGGGATTCAAAAATTTTTACTACTGGTTCTGTGGGCATGGCTTGGTGGGCTTGGTGGGCAAGGCAGTGGAAGGTTATTGCAAAATCCTCATTCCTTCCCACTCCTGGGGTAGGTTACTGCAAAATCCCATTCCCTCCCCACCCCACTAACCTGCTTTCCAGCTCCATTCTCCTCTGCAGGGCAACAAAAGAAGACCCAGCCGATCAACTGGGACTCAGGAGGCAGCGAATAGATGGGGGCAGGGCCAGTCAGAGGTGGTATTTGCCAGTTCTTTGAATTACTTAAAATTTCCATTACCGGTTCTCCAGAACCTGTCAGAACCTGCTGAATACCGCCCCTGATTCCCTTCTAAGCAGCCTGACAAGACTTGGCTCTTTTGACTTCTCCTCTGACCTCTCTTTTAACCAGATCCCTCATTTTAGAGAAATTGCTTCTTTTTAAGTCAAATGACACTTTCTTGTGGCAATATACCATTTATATTTTTATAAGCGTAGTTATGTGATAGCTCATTCCAGTTAATTCAACAATGCTATCTTATATACTACGTATATGCAGGCTATTCTAACTATGTAGTTTCTTTACTATTGACTCATCCTGATTGATACCGCAATGTATTGCCAGCTATGCTCACTAAATGGGACTGTGGTTGTTTAAATTACCCTCAGTTACCCAAACAGGGTTATCACATGGCACATTCCATATGTGCGCACCCACTGCACTCACATCAAGCAAGGGACCTGCAGCCCTTTCCATACTGAACAATTCCCAATTTTCTGGAATTATATTTTTAGGGAACTAAAAAAAAATCCATACAGAGAAGCTCTGCCCATATCTCTTTGGAGTCTTTAATTAAAATTAATCCTTTGTGATTGCAGCATTAAATGGCTATATCCAAAGAGCCTTTTAACTTAACTCCTATGTTTTAATGCAAATGCATGTTTAGTTAATGAAAGCAAATCAGTTTAGTTAATGGAAGTAGATGAACGGAAGGTGGTTTAAGGTTACCAGAAACCTTATTGTTGAAATCTATTCCATGAGACAAGCTATCGTGCATGTGATGCTGCAAATATAAAAATGGAAGTTTTAAATTAACTTAGCTTGCATCCTGTTGCCAAAATGGAGACCTAAGGTAATTATATTTCCTATAATATAAAAAGCTCAGAAATATTGCTCATTGCTCTCAGATAAGCACTGTCTCTACATGTAATGCTGGTTTTAGTCAATTAAATAGTAAGGAGAGAAAGGGGAAACAAGGCAAATTTAAGAGATATTATAAAGCAAAACATAAAGAAAAAAAGAGAAAATTGCAGAGGAGAAATAAGGGGACAATGATTTATATCAGGCAACTTTAAGACTTGGACTTAACTCCCAGAATTCTCTAGCCAGGAGAATTCTGGGAATTGAAGTCAACAAGTCTTAAAGTTGCCAAGTTGGGGACCTCTGGTTTATAATGACAGCAAATTGGGGGTATTGGTTACAGCATCAGGCTAGAAATCTAGGAGATGGTAAATTCTAGTTCTGCCTGGCATGAAGCCAGCTGGGTGTCCTTGGGCCAGTCATTCTGCCTGAGCCTTAGGAAGGAAGCAAAGGCATAATCCTTCCTCAAACTTGACACAAAAAACCTGCAAGGAGTTTTCCAGGCTACCACCAGGAGTCAAGACTGACTTGAAGTCAACCAAAAAAGGAGTCTCTAGTAAGTTAATATGGTTTAAAGAAAGTTATTATAAACTTTATGGATTCATGGAACTTTTAAAAAAGAAAATGATTGTGTTAAACTACTTATCAGAAAAAAACTATAATTGGTAACAACATTATTGCAAACATAAGATAAATCACCATTGTTTTTTAAAAAGACTTTCTCAGAATTGAGTTGACCCAATGTAATAGTGTTGAGAAAAGTCCAGTGTACTGAAGAAAAAAAGGGAAAAGTTTAGATACTGTTTTTAAATGGGGATTTAATTTTCATAGCTGTGCCATCCTGAGTGTCTATTTATGGACAAGGACACACACACACACACACACACAAACTTTGTAAGGCTAAATTGCACAGGAGATATATAGATACAGATATTAATTTCTTATAGCTCATATATAAATGGTGAGGAAAATCAGTGATATGAACCTGAATCTGAACAGGACTTAAGTTTAACTGACTGTAGTTCTTGAAATGTTTAGATGGACTTTTTAACAGTACTTTGCCACAAATTTTGTCCAATATTGGAAGAAACATACAACATCAACAATATCTGATTAGAATCTCAAACCTGGATAGACATGCAGCAATGGAAAAATTCACAGCATATATCCAAAAGAGAAGTTATACTAAATATAAGACAGAATGCAAGAAACAAAACCAAACAATAATCATCACAATTATGACAAATCATGGCTTGAACTATCTTGCTTTGCATTAATGAGTCTATCTCATATATTAGTTTCATCTTTTAAGTTGCATTACTGAAATAAATGAACTTTTGCACGATATTCTAATTTTTCACCTGTAGTATGATGACTAGGACCACAATGGGAAACATTTTATTCTTTGAAAACCCAAAACATTTTTAAACATTAAGAGTAGCTTCAATATCAGAAGCTGGTTCAAGAAATGGAAAATTATGCAACCGTATTTCAAGCTTGCAGCTGAGTTGAATCAGTGATATTAGTATAAAGCCTTTTAGGAATATGAGACATTTCATGGTTAGCTGGATGAAAACCCTTTTTAAAAAAACATGTGAGCAAGCTCCTGATCCAGGTTCTGAATGATTTATAAAAAAAACTGTAGAGGAGTATGAAGATAATCTTTAAGAAAGTATACAACATTTACAAAAACATCAGCTTTAGCTGGAGAGCCAGGAGAGGATGAGGAAGAAACATATTTGGTATAAGAGGAGACAGAGAGAAATTCTGGCAGGCTTATATCCTATAAAAATACAGGTAGTCCTTGACTTACAACAGTTCATTTAGTGAGCATTCAAAGTTACAGTGGTGCTGAAAAAGTGATTTATGACCGTTTTTCATATTTAAGACTGTTGTGGCATCTGATTCATATTTATGACCGTTGCAGGGTCCTGGGATCATGGAATCCCCTTCTGACCTGACAAGCTAAGTCGATGGGGAAGCCAGTTTCCCCTCAAAACCGTGTTACTAATTTAACAACTACAGTAATTCACTTAACAGCGGTGGCAAGAAAGGTCGTAAAATGGGCCAAAATTCACTTAACAAATGTCTTGTTCAACAACAGAAATTTTGGGCTCATTTGTGGTTGTAAGTTGAGGACTATCTGTATATAAAGTTCTCGTAGGATCTGTTCCTCACTTAACTTCCTTGAAGAACTGAAGAAAACTTAGCCAGCAATCAAGCGGATAAACAGAGAAATATGACAACTATTATAGATGGTCTACAGAGGAATTATTGAGTCTGTCATCTGCACCTCTATAACTGTCTGGTTTGGTTCTGCAACCCAACAGGACAGACACAGACTCCAGAGAGTAATTAGGGTTAGGGTGCAGAAAAACAATTACTACCAACCTGCCTTCAATCAAGGACCTATCTACTGCATGAATCAAAAAGAGGGCTGTGAGTATATTTATAGACCCCTCACATCCTGGACATAAACTGTTTCAACTCCTTCCCTCAAAACAACGCTATAGAACACTACACACCAGAACAACTAGACACAAGGACAGTTTTTTCCTGAACGCCATCACTCTGCTAAACAAATAATTCCTTCAACACTGTCCAACTATTTACAAAGTCTGCATTACTATTACTATTAATCATCTCATCACTCCTTATTGCCCATCCCTTCCCACTTATGACTGTATGACTGTAACCTTGTCACTTGTATCCTTATGATTTATATTGACTGTTTCCTAATATGATTTGATTGCTTATTGTCATCTATGACTATTAAGTGTTGTACCTGATGATTCTTGACTCTTGATGAATGTATCTTTTCTTTTATGTACACTGAAAGCATTTGCACCAAGACAAATTCCTTGTGTGTCCAATCACACTTAGCCAATAAAGAATTCTATTCTATTCTATTCTATTTTATTCTATTCTATTCTATTCTATTCTAATACAGAGAATCAGTTAGGGCAGTGATGCCCCACTTGAAAATCGATTAATCTAATCTATATTAATAATGTTGTGAGAATCTAACCTAGAAATAAAACCAAACCAATTTAGCAAACATAATAGGAACTGACTACATTCCAATTTCACCAAGTAGCTGGGTGCAAAGAGAACAGAAAGACCAGAGGTGGTATTCAGCAGGTTCTGACCAGTTCTGGAGAACCGTGAAGGAAATTTTGAGTAGTTCGGAGAACCAAAAATACCACCTCTGATTGGAGATTTTGCAGTATCCTTCCCTGCCACACCCACCAAAGCCACGACAGAACCAGTAGTAAAAATTGAAGCCCACCACTGAGAAAGACCATTTAGTCAGAAACCCTCAACTCAAAAGGGTCCTCCAATTTAGATGCTTTGCCATCAATTGTGTTTGTTTAAACAAAATTGCCGTCCGCTTTTGTTTGTTTGCTCCAATTGTGATCACTTTGGGTTGCTCCCAAATCTTATTTTCATGTATCGTTATTTTATTTATTAATATACTTATTTATTTAACTTATTTGCCACCAATCTTATGGTTCAAGGCAATTCTATTTTTTTTTTATGACTAGAGCCTCAGAAGCAAGATGTAGACTACCCTCTACCCTCTTTTGAAAGAAGCTGAATAGAATTTAAGAACTTGGAGACATTTCTAAAGGATTTCTTCAAGTATAACTTGGCTCTTAGAGTCTTTAAAGCAGAAGTGGGCTGATGGGAAAAGACGGTCTCTTAATCTATTCCCTGAGAGATCTGCAGCGGATTAACAAGCAACAACAAGATGTGACAGTGACAAGAATGCTACTTTTCTACTTAAATTAGGCTGCGGAAATGACAAAGGCTTGTGATACTTACTCCTAGCAGATTTGTAAGAGTTGAAGTCAGTACTTCGGTTACGTATGCCTGTCCCAAATTATGGGATATATACTTAGCTACCTTTGTATCATTTGCATAAATTTAATGATTGAATAAAACCAACTTTTTCAGTCACAAAATAGACAACTATAGTCAGAATGAAGCAGCATGGATTTTAGCAAATTATTGTTGTGGAATAGCTTGCTTGCTAGTGTTTGCCAGACGACAGCCTGCAAACTTGACTTCATTAATCATTTGATTGACTTTGTTCATCATTTTCCGAAATTTTCATTTTGTTAATCTCTTATGAGATTGTTCTATCTCCCAAGAATGGGAGGAAGGGATAAAACCATTAGACATCCACCTTTTTCTATAGGTGGAATTATTGAAATGGTTTTACTTTTTCATTGTACTTAAAAATTCCACATAAGGTGTGAGAACCCTCTTTGACTCATTCTCCAGGGGCAAGCAGGTGCCCCAAAGAAAATGTATAGTGGCAGCAAGAATGCCTATCTGGCGCCCCCCCCACAGGGGAGGGGCCCTGAAGTGAAGACACAGAAGGTTTCTGGGTGAGGGAAAGGGGTTTGAAACCTCCAGCTTTCTTTAAGATGGATTAGCTGTTTTCTACATCCTGTAAGCCGCCACAAAAAAAATCTAAGCCAGGTAAAAGCAGCTAAGTTTATCTGGGGATTAAATGGAAGCCAGAATTTCTCAGGAAAGAGATATCATTTGGGTCAAGAATAAACTATTTCCCAAGGCCAAGAGGTACAGAAAATTTACTACTTTATAATGCCTTGGTAAGGCCACATTTGGAATGCTGCATCCAGTTTTGGTCGCCATGGTGTAAAAAGGATGTTGAGACTCTAGAAAGAATGCAGAGAAGAGCAACAAAGATGATTAGGGACCTGGAGGCTAAAACATATAACGAACGGTTGCTGGAATTGGGTATGTCTAGTTGAATGAAAAGAAGGACTAGGGATGAGATGACCACAGTGTTCCAATATCTCAGGGGTTGCCACAATGAAGAGAGAGTCAAGCTATTCTTCAAAGCACCTGAGGGCAGGACAAGGAGCCATGGGTGGAGACTAATCAAGGACAGAAGCAACCTAGAACTAAGGAGAAATTTCCTGACAGTTAGAACAATTAATCAGTGAAACAACTTGCCTCCAGAGAATGCTTCTTCTACAGTGGAAGTTTTTAAGAAGAGATTGGACAACCATTTGTCTGAAATGGTATAGGGTTCCCTGCCTGAGCAGGAGGCTGGACTAGAAGACCTCTAAGGTCCCTTCCTATTCTATTCTGTTCTGTTCTGTTCTATTCTATTCTGTTCTATTCTATTCTATTCTATTCTATTCTATTCTATTCTATTCTACCTATTCTTTACTGAAGTTTTTACTTAGGTTATTGGATCTATTCTGAAAGCTGTATAAAAGTATAGTTGTCTGAGACTTGTATATCAGGAGCTCTTCAAGTAACTAGATAAATTATATAATGTTTTCTTAAAATAATAATATAGTACATTATTATTTAAGAAAAACAACCTGCAGTCTTAGTCTTAGCAAAGCGTGCTTACAATAGTCACTTAGTCATGTCATCTTACAAATCCACTCAAATCCAATATAAACACTGAAGAATTGATAACATGGCACTTCCAGACAGAACTAACTCCCCACTCTGTTAAAAATAATTTTAATGTAAAATAGAACAGATTTGGTATGCTAACAAATCCAACAAAATGCTTGTGTTCTTTCACTATGCTGAATTATTTCAAAGCAATTATTTGTTTATTTATTGGAGGTGGCAACTTGGGACATACTGCAACTTTGGGGTATCCTCTATCTGAAAATCCTGATGAGATGTGCCTTATATCTCTGAAATATGAAATTTTAAAACATGTAAGATTATTTACTGTATTATTTCACCAAAAATGCTTTCTCTTTTTCATTTCTGTTCTTTCTTTTCTTCTCTGTTATCTGATTTTCAGCAAAGACCAATGAAGCAATCTTTGAGTTCTTCACTATGCAGAGAATCTCACTGGAAGTGTCTCCTTCTCTCAATTCTGATATATAGTTGCCTGGGGCTATAGCTTGGTGCCAACTCACCCAAGTCACTAAGCTCAGTTTTGATAGTTCTTTCAAAGGCAAGTCTATGATTTACCATGACAGTCCTTGCTCGGATGGCTATGTGTATATTCCATTAGCATTCCTTGTTATCCTTTATGTGGTCTACTTGGTGGAGTGTTGGCACTGCACCAAAAGTGAACTTCAATACAAAGCTGATGTGGAAAGTGTCTATGATCGAATTGCCAGAATGAAACAGGCCACACCGTGTATATGGTGGAAAGCCATAAGCTACCACTTTGTCCGACGGACAAGGCAGGTGACTTCGGTATCGCAAATGGTGATGCTTATACAACAACTCAGGTTTACCATGAGAGAGTCAATACCCATGTGGCTGAAGCAGAGTTTGATTATTCCCACTGTGGATTCAAAGACATATCTAAGGAACTCATGGGCCTGGAATGGTATTCCACCACAAGGCTAAAGTTCACGAAATGTTTCAGTTTTGCCAACATGGAATCTGAGAACTCTTACTTGACACAGAGAGCTCAGTTCTTCACAGAAATAGAAGGGCTGGATGGGAGATCAGAGAAGGCATGAAACTCAAAAATATAGACTTCAAAGAAGTCATGATGGCTTATGGAGACCCAGATCATCTTCCTTGGTATGTATCCCATTATGCTTTCTGGGTGGCTCGTTGATGATGATTTCATGGCCCCGAGAGTCTTCATAGAATATCAGACTGCACACATACACTACCATGTGGAGAAACTTGTTGGCGTGGAGTACAGCGTGCCCTCTGTGGCAGAGGAGCCCCTCTACAGATACCGAATCCCCAGGGTAAGCACTCAGGATAGTACTGAGCTTGAGTGGCACATCTGTACCAATCGCCAGCTGATTCCCCTATTCCGGCCATGCTCCTGAACCTGACCCATTCTCCCATATGCAACAGTTACTCCATTCGCAGATACAGTGAAATTACTCATGGCTGTGAGACTTGCCATCATGCCTCCAGTACCTCCTCTATCTTTTCTCGCAACAATGGCAGTGCAAACTCACAGCTCTCTGAACACTAGCCTTCTCCTTATGCCAGCTTCATGGCTCTCACAGGACAGGACTCTGGAGAAGTCACAGCAGCAGCATCACTGACCGTGGTTGCCAGGATGACCAATGCTGCTCCCTCTAGCCAACTGGTTATCAATGAAAACCCACCCACTTACCAAGAAGCTGCTTTTTCCAGTACTAATTGTGCATAGGTCAGAGGTCAAGAAAGGATTTCTGTCTCCGCCGTGCTTCCTGCCTGGAGACCTCACTCTGACTTTCTGTTAAGGGAGTTTTAAGGGCAACTACTTGTTTGCCAATAACAGCAATACATACAGCATAAAGTCATCAAAGTCTCAGTTGTCCATTTCTCCAAACAAAAGAGACTTATTCAAGAAAAGTCAACTCTGAATCTAAGAGTCTCAATAAATACTGTAGGTTAGTTAGGGTGTTATCATGATATGATTGCTTCTTCAGGGATTTTTACAGTTTATAGGATTTTATCCCCCTTTAATCTAAAACTCATGGCTAGGGTAAGAGAAATGTCTACGTCCATCTTGTGAACTTTACTGAATTCAGGTCTCCCTGAAATGCTCCATAAACCTCAACTCCTATGCCATACTAACTGTGTATATACTACATGGTGATAAGAGCCAGATTCCTGATTTTATTATCTAATTTTAAAATAAAAAAATATTGTGTGTCATTCAGAAGACATAATAAAAATGGTTATCCCTACAATCATCTCATAACTTCTCTATGTTATTTGCTTCATTTCATTTTTCTTCTAAGACATCTGTCTATCTTTCTTTCTCTCTCTCTTTTGTCAAATAGATAGGAACACTTACTTCCTCTCTTACTTTAAACTATTAAGGAAACATGTAAAACATGTGACATGCAAAGACCCTATC